>CALNVZ010002919.1:0-13890 GCA_940671915.1 Paracentrotus lividus
CCACAAACTCAGGATATTTTGACAACTGCTTCTAATAATTGATCTTCTCCTTGGGTGTTTGATTCGCTCTTTAATATCTTCTTAATTGTGTTTTAATTTCTGTTAGAGAATTAACATGACATAATACTTAGATACAGTACATTCCCTGACAATATTTTAGTATTGGTTTCCTTACCATAATTTATACATCAGCTTACCCATTATAACAGTGCATAAAAGGCAATCATTACTCATGTTATAGAAGTTTTCCCACACAATCAAAATAATAGAAGCTTTTACTATTCATTTGAAATAGTATGGGGCTATATGGTATTATGTTACAAATTGCAATTGCAGTAAGGATCTCAGTGCATGAACTTGGTTGTTTATACATACGACCGGAAGAGCACAGAAAAAAGCTTTGGAAGCACAATTCTTCTTTTCGTTGTTATGGGTATTCGGCAATCAGTCATATTTGATATTGTTGTCAATGACATTGCAGATAAAGAAATCGCTGTTTATCGCTTCAGCTTTTTCTTTATCTCTTTCAATTTAATATAATATAATCAGTATATTCTGAAACCATTTTATATAATATATAATATACTAAAGTTTGAGGCCAAAAGTTTACATACAAACGGTGAGAAACACATTTAGTTACTATTTTTACCACAATATTGAAGTTTTGGGCATTCATTAAGTTCGGATATATATATCTTAGCTTTGGTATCTACTTTTATTTCAAAGAGTATGTTTTATCGATAATTAAAAGTATCTAGAAACATATATAGTGTGATCTACATCAGTTTGTGGATACATTTCAATGGGTCGAAAAGTTTTACAATACAGCTATACCCAGATTGGTGATGGTATTGGCCGTTCGTATATGCTTTATTTTGGTTTTTGGAAAGGTTGAAGTTGTCAGACAAGCTTTCGTATATACTTTCTCCTGAGATTAACTGGTCAATTCGTCCAAGTCAAGATCGCAACAATTCAGTCTCATTTACAACTTTCCTTGTACGATACAATTTTGTAGGTCTGCCCGCGTATGTTTTTCTACAGGGATCTTGTCCTAGACATGTGATAACGCCTACTTAATTCAGCACCGTTTTCTCTGTTTACCCACTCTTAAACACTAGTTTAAGGATGTTTGGGTCTATTGTGGTAATCAAAGACTCATTTTTGATTACGGTTTCCAACTTTTCAGGTTTTGCATATTGATTAGATACTACATGCTCCAACGTCAACATTTTACAAATTAATAGGTGTTTAGTCAATGTGGTTTACTAATTGTTTCTGTAGTGAGCTGTGGTGCATGTAGCATGCATACTAATATGCAGCCTGGAGTTGGACCATATTCAAAATTGAGTCTTCAGTCATCACAAAAAAAACAAAATATTTCATTTAAATTAAGTTTCATTTTAGTAGGATAAACCAGGAAAAGGTGGAGAATATGGAGGGGTTGTCACAGTTTAGAAGAGATCCCTATAGAATCTTATGGGCAGACAATAAAATGGTTTTCCGCGCACATAAATCCTGTCAAATGGGACTGAATGGTTGGCAATCTATGTGTTGGTGGAATGGATAACAATTCAGGAGAAGTAGTATGCAGAAGCTCATTGACAGGCTGCACAAGTGAAAGTAAGTGTAAAAATAATTAAAAGTATAGGCAAACCAGTCACCCAAGTTGTTGGTTAATGTATGCTAAACTTTTGACCCATTGAATTTATCCATAGACTATGAAGTTAAAAGATCATACCATATATATGAATTCTAATATTTTTTAATGAAAATATACTCTTGAATTCAAAGCAGTTACGCATACCTAACTCATATTTATTCAAAAATAAATTTGTGTGCGCAAACTGTTCTTCAGGTGATAAAAATCATAATTTATATCTTTTCTTCCGCAGGTGTTGTAAACTTTTGGCCTAAAACTGTATATATATCTGTAATCAAAATTAGAAGGCAAATGAAATAAGAAAAACCCACATGCTTCAGCTCAGTTCCCTAGTTGCTTGCCGTAGCCCTGACATAAGATGCAATCTTTACCATCAGCAGCATACCTAGGTAACTCATGCACTGGCATAGGGGCGGCTGTTGTACTGTGCTTACTGATGGGTCGAGCATTTATGTTGGATAAATTATACTAATGAGATAAAAACACTTGTGGGTGTGTTTAGTATGAACGTAATATGAGTATCATAAATACATTATAAAATGTTAAATTTAGCATTTATAACATTGGTTTAAAATATTTTATTTTATTCGCATTTACTGTGATTTACATCCATTGCTTTGTAATACATGTATTTGGATAATAAATACTCAATAATCAGTAATTATACAAGAATGAATACAAAGTACACTCTAAACAAATTATTATTCTTGTCTTTACGTAAATATTGTCTTACTATCTCCCTTACAATTTGTATTGAAAAAACCATGCATATTGGGTTAGCAGCAACGCATCCTGCATACATGTAGTTTGGCTGCTGCACACATAATCAGCACGTATACACATGTTCAGAGTATCTACTGCATGGACAAATCATCGTAATATGACTATAGTCCTGCATTAGCTGCGAGTACAAACAGTGTCCAGAAAGAACTATCCCTTTGAACTGGCTAGCATAATAAAAAATATATATGATTCCTGGGAAAATTTATAGTGTAGAAACACACAAAAATTCTAAAAATAATGCATCTTCATGGAGACAAGTATGCACAATGCCCCACTTTGTAAAGAACCACAAAAATTAACCTGCGCAGTAATGTGGCATTTATTTATCACTGTTATGACTGCCATATAGGTCCAAATTAATGATGGAATAAATCCAGCTAACAGAGTCCAAATAAACAATCAATATTATGCCAAAAATGTAATGTCAACAGTTTGTTCAATATCATGTGATTTTTGCTTACTTCAGTTTATGTTCACGCAAATTTATTCCATATGATTATGTTCCGCCTTATGGCGGCCCATAAACCAGCAGGCTATAAACGAATAATGAATTCATTTTGTTTTTTTTTGCTTTGTTTGTTTTTTTTTTTTTTTGGCCAGGCCAATTTTTGGTCGCTTTCCAAAGTGGCATCTGGAACTGAAGCATGAGTTATTTTGTGTTGTCATTAAGATAAGTTGCAGATAGGACTTTCATATATATATATAATAAACCTTCTCCCGTAAGACCATATTATTCTTTTTTTATTTGGTCTATAAAAAATATATACATGTGTAGTTCTTTTAGATTCAACGCTAGATATAATTATCAGGATAATACTGGCCCATAACACATACAGTAGTCATTTTGCTGTAAATCAAATATTCAGCGGATTTTGCCCTTTTCGAATTTTCATATTCCCGTCTATTTGTAGAAAGAATTATGAATATTTTGTTATGGTTGCAGCTCTGATTTGGCTTGATACAACTTTAAAAAATACCATGTATAGTGATAACAGTTGGTGTACGTGACTTACTCCAGGCTTTTGGTCATAAGATGTGTAGTTTGTCATTATACCATATACTAATAAGATATTGGTTTGTTCCAGCTGAAGTTAGGTGGATTAATTGAAATCAATGGCTCACATTCTAGACCGAAGACTGAATTTGTAGGAGTTCAAGTTTGTGCAATGCTATCTTTCTGTCTGATCAGACAAAAGGATCGCACAATAACACAGACAACTTCAACTCATACAATTCAGTCTCGCGTTTCTTAAAACAGCCATAAACGTCCACAGAAATAGAGTTCCATGGTCTGGCAGTAGGTATAATTCCAAGATTTTAAAAAAAACCAAAATACACTTGTACAATAGTCAATAACCTAGATTAGACAAAGTATTATTGCACTCATAGTATTCTATCACACTGTATTCCAATACATTGAATACTTTCCCAAGTCTAATCTTTTTGCGTGAAAAAAATTATCAAGTAGACTATAAAGATAGACTTGAAATCATCTCTTCTAAGACTTCATCTCGGACGGTCCATTCTAGGAACAGGAGACCAAAAACAGACTTGAACATCCAGTCTCTCCTAATTAATGCATCTTTGACAGCCCATTCTATGACACAGAACATGATCATCATCTGCTGCTCCAACGGCTGGTGAAGAGTCTAGGAGATGACTAGTAACCCCTGGCCAGTTAGTTGGAGGTGCTTTTCTTCCCCAGAGAGGAGTAGGTTGTAGAATGGGTCACGGTCATCAGGTTGTGGTTCGTCCCTTTCATGTGATCCGCTCTGTACAACCTAAACGACTCAGGAGACCCAAGACAGACTTGAACGTCCAGTCTCTTCTAATTAATGCAATCTTCGACAGTCCATTCTATGACAAAGTAGACCAAATAGACTTTGACATCCAGTCTCTTCTAATTAATGCAGATCTTGGAAAGTCCATTCTATACACAGAGACATGATTCATCATCTGCTGCCACCAAGGCTGGTGAAGAGTCTAGAGATGACTAGTAACCACCTAGCCAGGTAGTTGGAAGTGCTTTTCTTCCCAGAGGAGGGGTAGGTTGTAGATGGTGTTAGGTCATCAGGGTTGTGGTTTGATCCTTTCATGTGATCTGCTCGGTACATCCCAACGCCTCATGGACGTACTACATACAACCATGAAATAAATATTAGAGAAGTCTTAGTATCAAAGATTATTCAACTAATCATCAAAGAACAAATATTAATCCCTTTATTTTATTATTGGTCTGTTTTGATTCTACATCATTTCATTTATTAAAGACTAGCTTTCACCCTATCTGTCATTCTTGGCATCGGGAGAGCATGGGAAGAGAGGAGAGTCAGCTTAAAAACTCATTAACTGCAAGAATTCTTTTCTTGGTTTTTATGCATTTTCTGAAAGAAAAAAAATGCAATGAATTGTATTACTCACACTCATCCATATTAACTGTGTGTTGGAATTGAAGCTCTCTAATTTCTCCAGATGTAGCAACCACTGATAAGAGCTGACGAGTGTACAAACATTCACCATAATACAATTATGAAGTTATATCTATTTTATACAATATTGTAATTAATTGATTTGGTGAAAGTTATTTTTTGTAATGAATTGGAATTACACACCATCTACTTATTAGTGTCAATATGTAGGTTGCTTAATTCTATCTCACGTCTTTGCTTTTGTCACTTTTCTCCTCTACAGTTTTTTCCATTATAACAGTTTTCATTTGGAACATGGCTTTAAAAGACAGTTGGGCGATTCCTGAATTTGTTGTTTTTGTTTCTTTGTTTGTCTTTATTTTGTGTCCGCGTACAACACACCTAGTTTAATATTCAATTGTAAGATGTGTAATCTGCGTCAAGTTTAAGTCTTGTGCCCCTCCTGTACTCTGAGGATCACCCATCAACCAAGAAATAGTCCTTTATTTCCATGTCAACCAGATGTTATATGATGTCAAATGTCCTGTACGACATGGCATGGAATCACCTAGTTGGCCTTATAAAACGGTCACCTTTTACATACAGATAGTCAGACCAGTTATCAAGAGAGAGAGGTTTGATTGCAAAGTTGAGCCTACCTCACCATGAGTGTGACGATACTCGGGATGAGAGATGCGTCCAAACATTTCCTCGATCCGGAGAGCAAAGTTGAGATCAGTCTGGGTCATATCAAGACAGAGTTTGGTTGCTGGGAAGGTAGTAGTTAGCAATACTCAGACGATGGGGTCGACCAAGGATGTTCCAAACTGTGGATACAAAATCCAGGATATATTTATTTTATAATAAAAAGAACAATTAATCACAAACAGATAAAAAGGCTCCTGAAAGCATCAGGTAACAGAGTTAACACATTCCCCTTTTAACTAAAGGGGAAAACAAGAATGACAATAAGCTATTTTGTAGATCAAATGGGAATATATTTTTAGAAAATGTATATGAAAGCAAGCAAACAATTGCTCAATGCATAAAAGGGAATTAATAGCAGAAGCATAATGCACATAATTGTTACGCTCTAACTTATTTGTAATTTTCAAGAGAAGGAAAGTACGTAGTTAACAACATTACAGATCTTCCTAAAGTCTTAATCCTGTTATAACGATGAATAAATAAAATGAGAATTCCTTTGGTCTATTTTTCATCAAGTGCACTTATGTCCATGTGCCTATGTATTCAGTGTAAACAAGATTTGTTTAAAATGAGGAAACTGATTTGGTCCCAAAATCTAATTATAATGGAGGGAACTGTATATATTGAAGGCAAGAATCAGATAACGGTTATAGTAAATAGTGGTAGTATTTAAGAGCTGTGTTAGTGAAATGATGTCACGTGTCATTCACGTTTTTGTTAATTTGAACGGTTTTTTGTTATATTGAACGGTTTTTTTGTTATATTGAACGGTTTTTACCTGTGTTAAAATGAATGGTGAAATCGACTGCCTTGTAGGCCTAGCGCGTATAAACAGTAAATGTGCGCACAACAATAGATACGCGGAGCAACGAATTAACGTACAATAGTTAATTAGCACCAAAAGTTTGGCAAACATTGGCAAAGATAAAACCAGATTAGGCAGGTCAAAGATCTAGGGTCTATTACTAAATAATATGCGATGCATCTATTAATGCAACATTACTGACTATGTGAACTCCAAATACAAATTATCCCTCGTGCACATTCGTTTCAACTCGGCCTAGGCCTCGGTGAAATAATGTGCCTCGGGATAATTTAGTATTTGTCGTGCACATAATCTAGTAGTTGCATTGTAGAGCATGCACTATTTATATATTAGAGGCCTTTGAAAGCACAATGAACTGACGTCTCTGATGCCAGGTGCAGTTACCTTAAGTTTAATGTAAGGGTTATTGTTGGGGTATCTAATCAAGTGTATGATTGTCTATTAGATTCACCTTTGTCATAGAAGCATACAAGGAGATCTGTTGACACACCACAGAACTGAGTCTCTGGAGCGATGTCCATTACTTAGGGTTAGGGTATCTAATCGAGTGAAGTATAATGCTTGTACTATTAGATCTCACCTTTGTCATAGAAGCTAACAAGAGTTCTGTTGAGAGCACCACTGAACTGCTTCTGAAGATGTGCAAGTTAACCAGTTAGGGTAAGGTTAGGGTAGGGTATCTATCAAGTGATGCTTGTGTATTAGATCTCACCTTTGTCATAGAAGCGTACAGAAGTTCTGTTGAGAACACCACTGAACTGACATCTCTGAAGCCATGTGCAGTTAACTTAGGGTAAGGGTTAGGGTAGGGGTATCTAATCAAGTGATGCTTGTGCTATTAAATCTCACCTTTGTCATAGAAGCGTACAGAGTTCGGTTGAGAGCACCACTGACTGACATCTCTGAAGCCATGTGCAGTTAACTTAGGTGTAAGGTTAGGTAGGTATCTAATCAAGTATGCTTGTGCTATTAAATTCTCACCTTTGTCATAGAACGTACAGGAGTTTCTGTTGAAAGCACCACTGAACTACGTCTCTGAAGCCATGAGCAGTTAGCTTAAGATTAAGGGTTAGGGTTGAGTATCTAATCAAGTGATGCTTGTGCTATTTGATCTCACCTTTGTCATAGAAGCGTACAGGAGTTCTGTTGAGGGCTCCACTGAACTGTCGTCTCTGGAGCCACGTCCGATTGGAAAAGTGTCGTCATCTTGATCTCCAAGACATGGCACTGAGATCCTTGAGACGGGTTGGTGTCAGGCTGTGGATCGCTGCAAAAGATGAAACAATCTGACTTATATACCCTTCTTTTCAGGTCACTACACATCCAATGGCAATTACCAAAATCTGTTGTTCTTTTACGTATGGCTTTACAAATGATTTTTAATATCAGAGCCGAATAGAGGGCTAAATCATTTTAAAAATCAAACTAGCTAAATTTGAATATGCAGATAAAGATTAACCTAAACTATTTCTATCAACATTAGGCTGTGACGATATTTTATCAAGAATTTAATTGAGATTAATGGGAAAAACGGTCAAACTTCAGGAAGAATTCCTAAACATCATGTGGCATATCATTTCCAACTTGAATAATTAAAACATTACAAGAAACAAACATAAATAAAGTAAACTAATGTCTACACAACAGGTGTCACACAGTTTCTGACTTACCCCGGTTTCTTCCATTCAATCTCCAGTTCAGACTTCATCTGCATGTAACAGCCATCTGAAATATATCATAAAATAGAGAGTGAATAATTTTATATTGCACTTATATTCTTTCTCCAGAAAAACACACATATCAGGGAAAGTACCTGAAAAGTAGACACTCATGTGAATGACAATCAAGATCAAGAAGAAGATAAGTAAGTTAAAAGAGGGGAAGAAAAACGGAAAACAAACTTGAAGTATATGAGGATAAAAAAGAAGAGGAAGAAGAGAAGTGGACAAAATCCTCCACCCAACAAAAAAAAAGGAAAGAAAGAATTAAATCAAAAGTTTACATGTGGACTATCATTTTCTTTTTTTTTTTAAGAAAGAAGAAATATGAGGAAAAGAAGTATTAAAGAGGAAGGAGGAGAACAAGAGAATAACGCACACTTTTAGTTAAAAAATAGGGACAATGTCAAAAATAAGACATTCATAAATTTCTATTCAATGCTATAGATAGATTTTTAAAAAATATTTAAAAAAATTTTTTTAAAAATAGGGAAATAGATTTGTCTAAAAAAAAAAAAAAAAATGAAATAGGGAATAGATTTGTCCAAAATTATAAAGGTACTTTTTCCAAAAAAAATACAGACTGCCTAGTAAATAGGACATTTTCCATTTGTAGCAAGAAGGAGAAAGCAAACACAAGACATAATTCCTCTTACCCTACTCTAATTTTGAGTACCTCTTGAAGAGGTCTTTCCTGGTTGATATGAGCTTGCCTAGAGCAATGACCATCTCTTGCTGCATAACGCCTTCTCGGACATCGTAACGCTGGCAACGGTCAAAGATGAGAGCTTTGATCTCGCTAGGATTGATGGGAACGGCTGATCAACTCCTCTTCATGACCAAACACACCGAAAGTGATCTGAGGGATGAGAATGTATTCATTGATTTCATTCATCAGTGCTTCAAGTACATGTTATTCACTTATATAAAGGTAAACTGCTGCATGACTGCCTCTCGGGCATCATATCGCTGTGACTTTCAAAGATGAGAGAGCTTTGATCTCGTTAGGATTGATAGGACGGCTGATCAGCTCCTCTTCATGACCAACACCACACCGATAGTGATCTGAGGGATTAGATGTATTCATTAATAATAAGCTGGCAATGGTCAAAGATGAGAAGCTTTGATCTTGCTAGGATTGATAGGATGGCTGATCAACTCCTCTTCATGACCGAACACTGAGGGATGGGAATGTATTCATTGATTTCCTTTATCATTGCTTCATTGTTATTCATCTAATAAGATTAGCTACCCTATCTTAATATACCATCACAAGAAAATTGCCCAGACCGATAGTGATCTGAGGGATGGGAATGTATTCATTAATAATAACCTGGCAATGGCTAAAGATGAGAGCTTTGATCTCGCTAGGATTAATAGGACGACTGATCAACTCTCTTCATGACCAAACACACCGATAGTGATCTGAGGGATGGGAATGTATTCATTAATAATAAGCTAGCAACGGTCAAAGATGAGAGCTTTGATCTCGCTAGGATTAATAGGACGACTGATCAACTCCTCTTCATGACCAAACACAGCCGATAGTGATCTGAGGGATTAGAATGTATTCATTAATAATAAGCTGGGCAGCGGTCAAAGATGAGAGCTTTGATCTCGGCTAGGATTGATAGGACGGCTGATCAGCTCTCTTCATGACCAAACACACGATAGTGATTGAGGGATGGGAATATAGTCATTGATTTCCTTCATCATTGCTTCATTGTTATTCATTATATATAAGATTTAGCTACCCTACCCCTAATATACCACCACCATCCAGGAAAATTGCCCAGACCCGCCTCTCGGAAATCGTAATGCGTGCAACGGTCAAAGATGAGAGATTTGATCTCGCTAGAATGATAGGACGGCTGATCAGCTCCTCTCCATGACCGAACACACCGATAGTGATCTGAGGGGTGGGAATATATTCATTGATTTCCTTCATCATTGCTTGTTGTGTTTTTTGTTTTTTTTATAGGGTCACAGTCAAACGTATTTTATTTATTTCTTTTTTCTCTCTCGTAGTTTTTCCTTTACTTCGGTTATTTTTATTATTTTCTTTTAATTTTATTTACAATTCATTTATTTTTATTCAGAAAACAAACATCTTACGGATTGCCGGTTCCACCATATTTTTAAAGTACCTTCCTGACAAGCCCGATCACATATACATTTTTATTAGTGTATGGAATTTTCATTGTCACTGGATCAAATGTCATGAAATCACCAAACATACAGATGGTGATCTGGGATGCTGTATATTTGTTTTGACGTGTCTGTCATCTATTCCTTCAATACACATAAATGTACATGCATAAAAATACAATTGAAAACTAATGCATAAATTGAGGATTGAGGATATCTAATAATATCATAATAATTAACATTGCATTTTATATAGCGCCTTCTGTCTAGTTAAACTATTCCAATGTAACAAGAGGAGAAAAACAGACAGAGACAGAGAGAGATACAGAGTGGGGGACAATGAGAGATCAAGAAGAAGGGATTTTTAGAGGCAAGACACACATACTATTACAGAATATGAATGTCATTTATAGATACAATGTCATGTAGGGCCTAAAAAAAAACCATTATTAAAACAAAGTACTTCTCCTGTTCCTATTTTCTAACAAAACAAACAAACCTATGTGTTCAGTATAATAGGATTTCATTATAAAGTAATTCGGGCTACCAGCAATACAAAAATTGATTGATATTGTTAAACATTATTGATATTATCGCCGAATTACACAGATCAAAGGTCAAATCTTTGACAGCTCAACTTCCACAAGGTGCAACAGCATGCATAACTGTCATTGGCTGAAATTTATAGTTGTTTTTTTACCTTAAAATTGTACCATTACCGGAGTCCTAAGGTGCGCTGGATTTCATATGTACGTCCTACCTATGTTTTTAATAGGCCGATGCAAAAAAAAGGAAGAAATTCGACTAAACGAATTCCTCTCAATGCAGGCCAAATGCAGAATGTCCCTATGATCGACAAATTTGCTAGATAACTAGTAGGCCTATGCGTACAGTTATTTAATACTCACACGTACAGTTAGCCGCGCTTGCAGATTTTGAGGTGGAAGTTGAGTTGTCAACGATATTGAGATGCATGTTGGGTAATCTAACGTACTGGCACTATATCAGGTCGCTCGAATTGGCTTGGCCAAAGCACCTCATCGTAATGGGAGTGGACTGCATTTAATAATTGCTTAGTATTATGATTGTACTTACAAATTTGCCATTAGCCAGCATAGAGGTGACAGAGGGGGCAAGGCTATCAACCACTTTTCTCATGATACTCGCACAGTATCTCACAGTGGACCAGTCCTTCATGATCCGAGCCTTCTGGTACAGTATTGACAATCTCTCATCAATACTTGCTGCAAAGGGAGAAAGAATGGATGGAAGGTTACATCAAAAATATGAAGAAAGAGAAGAGGGGAGGAGAGCAGAGATAAGAAAGAAAACAGGGATGAGGAAATAAAGAGACGGTCATTTTATTTATTCCACAATACAGTACAGACTTGTAGCGATGATTGATTAAAAAAAACATTCACACAGAAATTTAGGACATTCGTGTACATGTATGTGACTACATACATTATTACAAAAAAAAAGCATACGCGCCTGTTCTCACTATGTTTATGTCTTCCTCTCCTTCACTCTCTTTCTCAATCTTTATCTCTTTGGTCTCTTTTATTTATTCATTTGTCCATTTTCTCCTCTCTCTTCCCATCTATTCCTCATTATTCTTCCCACTTTCTATCCTCTCTCTACCTCTCTTTCCCACTTTCCTTTAGCCTCCATCAAACACAAAGTTGGGTCATTCCCTCTATATGAGTAACCTCATTATCTCACCTTGACTTGCTAGGTTTGTTCTGCTCTCTCTCTCTCTCTCTCTCTCTCTGACCCATTTCCCCCTCTTCACACTATCTTGCCCTGTCTCCTCTCGTCTCTCTCATTTTATCATACCTACCTCCATCAAAGACAAAGTTGGGTCCTTCTCTCTAGGAGTAACTTCAAGATCTCAGCTTGGCTCGCAGGTTTTGTTCTGCTTTCTGCTCTTGGATCACATCCCATGTTGCTTTCGACTCCACTTCCTTGAAAGAAATTATTTTAAAAATCCCATTATATTCATTGAGAAACAACAATTCATTGCTGGCGTTGTACGTCAGTCTATGGCATGATATACTGTAATCATGGAAATTTTCGCGGTACATTAATTTTTTCGCGGATTTCGCGCAAAGATCGTACGGCGCGAATTTAAAAACACGCGAATATATGAGCATGCTTTCTTATACATGCTTCGCATAGGTTCAAATGCGTTCGTACGTAAATGCAGGGCGAATTTAAGAACCCAAAAATATGTTTTGAGGCCTCTAAGCGCGAAAAATTAGTCGCGCGAAAATAACAGCGAATACAGTATACAATAATTTGGGTGTTTGATGTACATTTGAGGCGCATGAAGAAGAATTTAGTGCCTTAAAATGCAAGTCCATTTGCACAACTCACAATTTAACTCTAATTTCTTACAAACAAGATTCATGTCTGTAAGTCTCCCCTTGATGTTGAGAGGGACTTCTTCTCTATGTACGTAAGAGCTGTATGAAGCAGCTTTCCTGAGGGCCTAAAAATGTTAGTCCATTCTCAGAGCTCACAGTTAACTGTAACTGGTTCGAGAACAACTACCCCCTGGACAATTACCCCCGGACAACTACCCCTGCTGAAAATCTTACCTCTTGACTCTACACCTAACCCTAAACCTATTTCTTTACCCTGTAACACAAAGATTTACGATTGATAAAAAGATATGATTTATTTTTTCTCGGTAGCCTCATCATGGACAGGGTGCTCCAATGTTGATGATCTTAATCTTAACCCTAGCCCTATCCCTAATCTTAATCACATCCTAATCCTAATCCATGACTGTACCTGCGTTCAAAATGAGGCTACAGAGAAAAAATCAATCGTATCTTTTTATCAATCGTAAGTCTTTGTGTTACAGGGCACTTGGGGGTATATGTCCAGGGACTTTAATTCCTTACAAACAAGATTCATGTCCGTAATTCTCACCTTGATATTAAGAGGGACTTCTTCCCTATTGACGTAAGAGCTGTATGAAGCAGCCTTCTTAAGAGCCTTGAAAGGAAGATGATCCACATTGAGTTCCTCCAGAGGTTTGAACAGTAGGTTGGCAGCACTACATAGAAAAACAAATAAGTGTATTGCTGGTCATCTCAAACTAGAGTCACAACTTGAAATGTTAGTATTTTCACAAGTGCTCTCCAACCTACCGTATCAGGCCACATTGGGACCAGCACTCATTAACCCTCTCATTACCAGGCACTTTTTCACAAAACTAGATTCTCTAACTTCATTTCAATTTTTCAAAAAGATAACTCAAGCCATACCCAAGTGTTTGCATCCATGCGAAAATTACCGTTTCCAGCTTTCCAACGGTACGTAACTCAACAAGAGAGGGTGCTCTCTTGCGAAATGGTAATAAAATCAGTTTCCCTTGTTACCTGTATTCTATGGTGCCAAAAGGCGACTATGTTAATGAGAGGGTCAAGTGATATTGCTGTTTGTGAGAGTAATGCATAGCTTATGTTTTGGGACACCACATGGCATTTCTATCAAAATTCATAGGGGGATGAAAGCCTTGAGGGGAAGGATTTATGGGTTGGATGATTGTAAATGATCATAATGTCTTTCTGAGTGTAAGGAGATGAAAATAATATGAAAAACAGAAGAAAAGTGAGGCATTTATGTGAA
>CALNVZ010002925.1:0-14433 GCA_940671915.1 Paracentrotus lividus
TAGAGAGAGAGAGAGAAGAGAGAGAGAGAGAGTAAGAGAGAGAGAGACTTGAGGAGAGAGAGAAGAAGTGGGGTGAGGGAGAAGAGAGAAGAGAAGAGAGAGAGAGAGAGGGGGTGGGGTGTGGAGGGTGCGGGGGGGGAAAGGGGATGAGAGAAGGAAGAGATTGGGAGAGCGGAGGCGCGGGGGGGGGAAAGAAAGAGACAACCAGAAAGTAAAGCCCTTTTATAGCGGTATGAGGTATCTTTAGTCTTAACTGTGAAGAACAAAGACAAAGGAAATTGTGTGGTTTTAGTGATTAGTTAATCTATTGGTCCGATCAAGGTAATGGTGAATCATGTTTCCTATTAACGTTGTTTATTGAATGACACCTTTTGTTCCCCTGGTTGCCTATGACTTTTATGAACATGTTCCATTTGCACTTTTAATATGAAACCATTGCTTCGACCACAGGTACAGAGATATAAGGAAAAGAGGAAACCAATAAGCCCCTAAGCTACCTATTGGAAACAATCATTGTGGTTGATTTGCCACCAAAACCACAACAGTTAAGGGTTCTATCTGTTTGCCTTTGGTGCTGGCTTCATAAACATGCATAAGGCAGGGAGGAAATATATTCAATCATTACTATATACACATAATACCGTTTGAAAAAATGCACTCACTGTGAATAGATAGCCCTTTGGTCCAAGTATCTAATTTCTCGCCAAGACAAAAAAAAGAAGGTTTTCTGTAAGGGTGTCTGCCCTAACAGTCGCCCTCTGCGCGTGCCCATGGTTCAAGCAACAACTGGCAATTAAGTCATTGTCAACCGTCCCATTTGGTTATGCTTTTCTTTAGGTTTTCATCAAATCATATCAGTTGGATAGGGCACCTCCAACTGTGAATCGCATAGGAAGCAATAAGGAATATTTGGTGAGTCCCTGGCATGTGCTTTCGAAACTGATCTGAGCTTGACGAATAAATGCCGACCAAGAAGGTTGTCCCCCGAGTCTGCAGGAATGCGTTTAAAGATGGTTGTAATGTGGGCGTTGGGTGAAGTTTTTAATCGAACGGTCCCGGTGTCCGAGTTTTTTGGGATAGGGGCAAGGATGTTAATTCCTTTGGGGAAGATTATTAGTAGAGGGTATGGACGAGAAGAGAGATGTTAAGGTGTTTTTGTTCATACAACACTTTAAAATATACAACCAGTGGGTTTCAAATAACACCATATTTTTTTTTTATAATATAGCGTTCAACCAGGGGGCAATTTCATCCAAAGGGACTGTGTCTCGAGAAACGTTATTTTTTTTTCTAATCTTTAATAATTTTTAATTCCGAACAAGATTTGCTTCTAAAGCCAATCAGGATGCAAGCAAATTTCGTAGCTTTATTTATAACAGGTTTGGTCGGAGAAAAATGTCCGACAAAGTCCTTTCCCAATGAACAACTTCCCAGGTTTCTTCGCGAAATGCTTTGACGGGTTTTCGACATGCCTAATGGCCCCAGACAATCAATCTCAAGAATAAAGCGGGGATAAGATGATGAGTGTTGAGGAAGATGTCTGGTCATTATTCAATAGTTAGCGAACATATACGGGGCTGAATTGTCAGTGAGAATTATTTGATTGTTATAAATTAATTACTACTCAAATCTTTTTTCCTAACAGCAAAAACTTGAAATTAAACGTTATTTTGAAGCCTTGTACTACGGTGAGGATCGTGGCACTGAAGTTGACGTGTACCGAAATTGGTGTATCGTCATAACTGATTCAATTTTATCATTAACTCTGGGAAGGGAGGGTGAGAGATTAGATAGAGTGAGAGAGGAAGAGAGAAGAGAGAGAGAAGAGAAGAAGAGAGAAGGAGAGAGAGAGAGGAAGATGCAAGAGGGCGGGACGGGATGAACGAGAGGAGTAAGAGGATTGAGGAGGGGGCGATAAAGAGAAGCACAATAACCCAGTACAACCAATGAATAATTTGCTGTCGTAAAAAGCGTTTGTATCATTGGTTGGGCTCGCTCCGCAAGCCGGGATTAAAATAATTCCCTATGATCTAACATAATTCAATACATGAAAACAGACAGCATCTAAGATAAAGTATTTTTGTCATATCGGGAACTTGTTTCTGATCAGCTTTTTGATAGAGGGAATGGATTTGGTAGCGTTGCTTGAGGTTAACGGTAGGGTGGAATTGAGGCTTTCCAAGTTATTCTCTTCCACACTCTAACATGACAATTTGAAATTAACAAGATAATGTGGCGGCGCAGGAGAGTACCTTTAATAGTTGTATTATCAATAGCCTATTCCCTCCAGCGTGTAAATACAACCAAACATATTGACTGATGAAGCATTAACAAAAATTAAGAAAAGCCCTACGGAAAATATTCTTATCTTATTCCGCCAGATGGAATTAATTATCACGAAGCCTGAATGTTTAGTCTACTAAGCAGATTATCGTATAACCGATATACAAACCGGAAGTTTGTATGTGACATTGTCTATAATCCAGTATCCTAAAATGTTCGCTCTTCAATTTATCCCTTTGTTCTTTTTTGTGTTCTATTTGTAGTTTGCTCAAAGACTATACGAACTACAGGAAACTTAGACTTCTCTTAGGTCAATTTGGTGAATAATTAGATTTTGTTTTTTTCGTGATTTAAAACCCTCTGCAGTCGCAATACTTATGTCAAAACAGTAGGACCGTATTATTGATTATAAGCGGTTGAATATTTCCTTGATCATTGATATGAAAGATTTATTTGCAAAGCGAGGAATTGGTACTAGCCCCTAGTAACTGAAATAATTTGAGAAAAAAAATGCGGACTAGATGGGGTTCTCCTAAACTTCCACATCATACGCACCACAGAATGTGATAGGCGAAAAGAGAGACCATATTGGCTAATGGGTTCTTTCTCAAACAACAAGTATGTACTCGATATATAGAAGGAAAAGAAATAATAGGTTACCAATTGTCAAGACCGCAGACCTAAATTCGAATTTTCTCTAAGTCTGATGATTATGTTCAGTTGCTCGCTAGGTATGTCTATGTCAGTCGTTTGTCTGTTTTCTTCACAATGTGGACCCTAAAATTCCTCATCCATTGAATCTGGGATACATATTTGGAGAATATTTTCTAAGCTTAGTTGCACTCCAACAGACCAGTCGCACATATCATAGCGTAAAGTGGTTCAAACCGGCGATCGTTGTTCCCTGGGCTAGAATTACTCACGATCACGAAATCCGTCTATAAGATTGACCGGTCCTGAGTGGGCTATATTAGATGACACTTAAACAGATATGATATGGGTCTAAATTTCTCCATGGAGGGATAGTTTGCTAACACACCGCTAGAGATTATCCGAATAGTTGCCTAGGTCTGGTGATGTTTTTGAATACCATTTAGCATCGTCAGTTCTTCCAATCAGACATATTTGGTGGAATTTAGTTGCTAAGTTTAAACATTATAGATCGTCGCCTTACAGTAGAGGACTGATTATTTTGTGTATGTAGTTAATTGAGAATGGAGATGATGATAGGTATAAGCACTGCTCATACTAGATCCTCTGGAACTAAGAGTCGCGCTTTTGTGCGGTTAGGCAGGTAGATG
This sequence comes from Paracentrotus lividus, assembly GCA_940671915.1. NCBI lineage: Eukaryota > Metazoa > Echinodermata > Echinoidea > Camarodonta > Echinidae > Paracentrotus > Paracentrotus lividus. Next base: position 3,585 of record CALNVZ010002925.1, read on the forward strand.
AGAGAGTAGATAATGTTCATTTGTAGGGAGTTGGTTTCGTCTTGAGATTATTTAGAGTCAATTTAACGTAATATTTTCCGGGGTAAAGAGCATGTTTAGTTATTTGTGAGAATAGTTGAGAAAATTTCTTCAATCGTCACACTACGTGGTTTGGTGGTATAAAAGAATAATATTAAACTGAGTCGCACAAATGAGGTGAATGATAGAATGAAAACAAAATAATGAAGGATCGGAGAGACATCACTTTAAGCTTTTAGCGAATAGTATCAGACAATTAATAATTATAAAATTGTGGATTAATAGACGTAAATCTCCAATTTAATGAAAATGAGTCGTTGTATGGAATTTCTTGCAAGTAATATTTAAATACATTGTCAAATATATATATTTTAAAAAAAAGTTATACACAAATGGCAATGAAGGGTTAAACTTGAAAGAATAATTAGGTACTACAAATTTGACAATGTTGAAGTTAGACTTGGTTGTGCTCGCTAGGGGAAAGGGCAGATCCAAGTGATAATGTAGGAATTACCACTAAGAAGGCATTAAGTTTCGCAAGCTCCTTTTTCTCGCAATTCTTCCTCCTCTCACCTCACCTCGTCTATACCCTAGTGCTCCACTACTCCTTCATTCTCACCTCTTTATCCAAAGTTTCTTGATTTAGTCTAATCTACTCTCTTTAGTTAAATAGGTATTTTCGAATTATATGTCAACTAGCAATCTATATATATGGGAATGGTAATTAAGAAATAAGTATAAAAAATATAAAACACCGTAGAAAAAGGAAAAGTGGGTGGTAGGGGCGTTCCCACGCCGCTGGCATTGCCGTTTTAGGTGTCTTGTGTGTCTTAGTGAATTGGATTAGTATTTTTGTAAGAAAATATTTTAATTAATTTAATATGAATTTATTATTATTACGAATTATATTAGTAAATGATAATATCATATTAAAGTGGTTTGCGTAGGCACCAGACAGGAAAGACATACGACTTATGAACAGGATTATCGATTCTTTGCTTATGATTAGAATCCTTAGGTTCACATGCTTATTATATATGTTTTAATTATGATTTATTTGTTATTGGCTTTCTGTTTCGTTTTTGTTTTTTTTTTATTGGGGGGCGGGGCGTATGTACTGAACCAGCCGTGCGAAAAGTGGACTTCTAGGGTGCACAACACTTTAGAGTAACACGCTCTACATACCTTCCTCTCCTAGCACTTCTCCTCCAAAGAAGGAGTTTTGACCTAACGGAACAATACATACAAACAAATAACTTCTCATCGTAACACTTCTGTCACCTTATGTTTATACGCGAAAACTAAATCCCTACAGGTCTTTTTTGATTCTTTTTTCCTATCATCTCAAAATACATAAAAAACACTTATCGTCACGTTTTTTACATCATTGCATACCTCAAATACTACTTCGTCGATTTTTTCTTTTTCACTATAACTGTTGTCTATTCTCCTTTACTACTCTCTCTCAACATCCTCACTCTGTCAGAGTAATGTGAATTTCTTCGCACTTACAAGTCAGTTTGATAGACCAGGTAAACCAAGTTCTCGGTTCATTACAGTGATGGTCACTGTCTCGATTGGCCCAGCTGGCGGAAGCTCATCTAAGTTCCAATCTATATGAATTCAAGTATTCCACCCTTGTTTCCTTTTTTATTTAATATTTATTATTTTGCAAGTACGAATGAAAGCAGAAAGGAGCAAAGTAATGGCGAGTTAAAAATACAATATATAAAGGTATGTGTATTGTGATCAAAGAGCTCTATTATATATACAAAGTCGATCATATAAATCATATAGGTTACTGTTCGAACGGGGGAATACACATGACCGGGAAGTTGCATAGGCAATATTTCATACAGAAAACTACTAGAAACAGGCACAGCACTACCGTTAGTTTCGGGCTACTAATGATTTCCAATATGAATTATAGGGGTTATTAATCGCTCCTAGAACGATGCAATATCTTTACCTATCATTATAATATCTTTCGCGTTCTCGATAATCATATTCCCAGGCCCTTACGGGGGTTAATTAGTTCTTTGAGAAGGATAGATGATCTGGGTTAAGAGTACTTCGGATCTATAGCGTATCGAACCCTGTCTAATGGGTAAAGGCTAAACGCAAGGTCTCGAAGCGAAGATAACACTGGAGAGGGTGAATAATAGTGGTATTTCAATAGAAATAGGTACTAATATCCGTCGGAAGAGCATTCTCTCGCTCGGTCTTCGTATCATGAAAAGCTGAATTATAATGCTACTTGAAATCGTCTGGCTGCATTCTAGATTTGGTTTCATTAGAGCATAATTTGCTCCGGGATAAAAACGTCTGAACAAGTTCCTTTGATGGAAACATTATATGCTCCCCTCTAACTGTGTGAGTCTCTATATTATAAATAAAAAATATGGTGTTATTTTGAATCCCCACTGGTGTTATTTTTAAAGTGTCGGTATGGACACATAAACCTCCACATCCATATCCTCTTCCCCCCTACCTCTATAATTCATCCTTCCAGAAGACTTGCTCACATCACCTATCTCCTTCTCTTCCCTTCCCTCACAATCTCTCTATAATCCAAACCTCCGGACGACGCTTCGATTAAGCCAACTCACCACGCCCATCATAACAACCATTCCTTATAACGCATCCTGCAGACTCGACTATCCTCTTCTCTCTTCTCTTTTCTCCACGGTTCTCCCGTCCATCTTCCCATTCGGTTCAGCCTCACTGATCCTCTCAGTCTCTCTTCCGGGTAGCCCCTCACCATGCCCCCCACGATCTCCACAACAATATCTCCTCTTTTTCATTCGCCCTTCCTCATTTGTCGCTCATCTTCTCACCTACGTGTTGGATCTGTTGTGTATCTTTCTCTACTGAACTAATGAATGTTTGTCCATCTGCAACCTTTCTCATAACGGAATACATGGTAACAGGACTCATATTAAGTGGACTGTGGTTGTGACTTGCACCCTGATTTTATTTCCGCACATCAGATGTCTGCTATTGTTTCGTTAATTCTCATCGGTATCTTTTTGCTGTCCCTATCTTCTCGCAGAGGGTCTGTATTTTGCTTTCCATTTATGCAGACACCTTTCAAAGAACACTCTTTTAGGGCGCTCCATTTTGAGATTAGGATTTATTGAGGCAGCTAAGCGTTGATTTTTCTCAGTAAAGTGAGATATGTTGTCTTAATATTGTGTTTTATTGCAACATACGTTATAGCTTGGTCATCTAAATGCCTTACTTGATATTTGACTTGCCATAAAAAGGTTTATTGGCTCGCTTATTCGTCAGAATTGCCCTTATGATGGTTATAGTACATAGCGATAAAGTTGGTAGCATGCATTCATATATTAATAGTAGTCAAAATGAATCTTATTTCACATATGTAACAGCTACTTGTATTTTTAGAATATCTAGTGCAAGGTTCTCATGTGCACATTAATAATGTATGGATCAGTTTATACGACTCCGATGTTGTAGCCTCTCTTAAATTTTGGTTTTCCACAATTCCTTAGGTTATATTCCTCTCAATGTAGTACCATACGATTTGGTAATTTAGCGATAGTTCATATAACAGGAGGAACAGCAATGTCCATTAGAATTGTTAACCACGAATGACTTGCAGATATGAGATACATTTAGTGTTCAATCAGGTAATTTGCATAAATGTCATTCAGCGTTGTGGGCATTGCCAATTGTACTCGTGAATATCGAGATAAGTGGAACCAGCTGTTGTCAAGTGCATTACTTTATATATGAGGGCGTCAAATAAAAATAGGGAAAACGTGACTTATGCGCATATATCAAACATGACGTGACGTTAGCGAAACATCGAGTACACAGAAAATTTAATGACTCAATTATTACTAACCCTCATACCATCACAGAATTTGATTCTTGGTACTTTGTCTATACACACGAGTTGTAAAACTTGATACCTACTATCTCCGCTTAAAGGTGCATTTCGACTTATTCTGTGTCTCTTTCGTGTCCTTGTTGCACGCCCTCATAATCTCCGCATGTTATGAAGCCTGTTAATACGATACTACGTTTGAACGAATACATTCCGATCACGAATTATATGCTTTCGGCTTCGTATGAATATCACTTCTGCTCTCGTTTTAAATTTTTTACAAAAGCTCTAATTCTCGGTATCGTATCCTATAAATTATATTCACGGGCGGGAATTCTCTTTTTCTATATATATTTAATATTATAATAAAGAGCCCAACACCTTGAAAAATTTGGGAATATTCAGGTGTCCACAATCGAATTCAATATGAAATCTGTTTTCTTTCATAAATTGACAATAATTATAAAAAATAAGAAAATGATAATCTAAAAATATATGTAAATTGGACCTAACCCTGGTTGCGGTTTTCATGGTTACTCACTGCATTTGTTTACACTCTTCGATGTTTTGCGAGCTAGCATCTGACAGGATATAGTATTGTAGGTATGCAATACTACGGTGTTATTGATACCAAGTCACAGAGTACGAGACCTTGGATAATTGTAAAGCTGTTGTCACATTAGTTAAAGGACCCGCTCCACATATAAGACACAATGTAAGCGGTCACGTGTTGTAGAGAATGGCAGTCCCATGTCATAATGTGGGAGATTGGCGCCGCAGAGAAACACAATATTCGAAACTCGATTAAAAGATCCTATTCCTCCACTTTAGTTGGGGCATAATAAGATGTGGTATAGTGACTTTGTGAGCAAATAATTGTGAATCTGTTATTCATTTGTATTAAGTGCTGTGTATGTGCATGCTTGGGTTGAAGAAGAATAGGTACTTGTGGGTGCGTTACTTAAACATGTTGAATAAATAATGGGTCTATTTCTGTGATCATTTTGTACGAAGTAGCGGAGCGGAATCATAGATATAGACTTGCTAGAATGTCTGTGTTCACATTCGATTCAAAGTACATTTTAAATTCCAAAGACTTGTTGTTTTGTTTGTATTTTTATTCCCTTTCCCCTTATTAAGTCCATCACATTTTTAATTCTGATTTGAATTATTGAGCCCTCCATTTTGAAGAAATGGCATCCATGTGTACTCAAGGCTAATCTGGGGGTTGATTATATATTATATATATATATATATATAATTTTATATATATTATTATATATATGTATAATGTTAGATGATGATGAGAGAGGAGAGAGAGAGGGAGAGAGAGAGAGAGAAGGGGGGGGGGCATGGGGTGGTATTATGGGCAACGATCTTCGCGAATAACAGATATGTTGAATATGTCTGGATAGAATTGAATAGCGTCATCCCTGTTTTATAACGTACATGGTTGACTTAGAGAATATGCGACACTCGATAAGAAAGTGGGGGTATGGTCAATATTGCGAATATCCAGATTATGCGTATGTCACATATTAATGCATTGAATTCCATAGTGGTGGTGGAGGGGGGTGAGGTTCCCTTTCAATTCGATATTTTCTCACATTAATTTGCCAACATGTGTTCGGGAGAAATCTTAATGTTTGTTTTTTGGGGGGGGGCGCGGGGTGGTTGCCCATACGAAACAGTCAATGAACTGTGGAATAAGATAATGAAATTCAAGTATCATGTACTTTTCGTATTATTTTTTATATTTTTTCGTGTAAAGATGATGTTATCATTCTGGAAGTAGGTCAGAAATGTACCCTCTCATACATGTAAAGATAGCAGGTAGGCGTTTGGGAGGGGTGCTGTATCATCATATCATGATTTTCGATGCATTCCATGGAGAGGCCGCTTGATGTTAAACTATTACACCATCATCATCACCACCAACAAGCTCACAGACCACTATCAAACATACTCATCATCATCATCTACAATATTCAATCATCATATCATCATCTTCATCATCGTCCATCGGTCATCGATAGATTCTTTCTCACCATTTATCATTATCATCCTTACATCACCACCATCCAATCCCCATCAACTACTTATTTACAAAGGACATGACAATGTAACAGCACAATACCTTATATCAGCCTGAAAAGTTGAGAACGGATTTCAAAACGAAATCACGCAGTGGCGTCTCTTCCAAAATGTAATATCAAATTTCTTCTCGTAAATAATAACAAATTGATCATTTACGTGGCTTAACTTTTATTTACATGTTCGAAAAAGATAATTTCATATTTTGTTCGATAATAACATATATAGGCTTGTGATGATCTTGGAATTAATAAAGTGAAGTTCCAAAACCTCTTGTCTAAATCACACGCATAAATTTTGGCATGTAGCAACTCTGTTGGTATTTGCGATCATTGAAGTTTCATTAAGGGACGCACAATTACTTGGACCATACATATGCAAGGGGTTGCTTTTGCTTAAAACTTGGTATCGGTAATTTTGACACTTATATTAAGCCCAAGTGGCTCAGTTTTCCGTAACAGCACAAGTATAAATTTGGTTTTATGGAACAGAATATGGTTACCTTTTTCACATAAAGAAATTATTCAGGTCATAGGGAGTTGTACATCTTCTCAAGTTGCGGTTTTACTTTTCCTTTTCTGGACGCCACTGTATAGTTTTGAGATTATTTTCTTTTGGAATGACATTATCAATGAAAATATCAAATGGGCTTATTTTACTGTAAACATGAAATCTCAACCGTTAATTTGACATACATTATATCATGATTATACCTTTATTAAATATTTGCCTTATTCATGAAGAACTCTAAGTAATTGACTCAAAATACCACAAGACAGCAAATATTGAATTAATTATCTTAACACGAGTTTAGAGAAATCTTGAAAACAATGAAGCTTATATTTATACTCACACACGAGCAAGAAACCTACACACATTTTGTTTGTAGCTTTAAATCTGTAAGATATTTTATCCAAATGTTGTTTTTTAACTCGCTCCTTCCGATATAAATCGACATGATATCGTTTGTAAGAACTACACACCACCAATGTAATAACTGGTTAACTTTATTTCGGTAATTCCAAAACGCCAACAATTGTATTAAAAAAAGTCTATGAAATGGCCCAATTTTTGAGAAACCTAAGATGGATGATTTATGATATATACCCGACACATAAATATGTTACACACAAATCTAGATGTTAATATCTTGATGTAATAAATTTAACTCCTATACATAAATGAAATGAATGAAGTAATCTTGACTAATATATTCAGCTATCTTTCATATAGTTTAACAGCTCAGTTACATTGAAAATATGTCATGTATTGTAATTACAACCAAAATGGAAATTAAATATATAATATAAAGTGCTAAGTCCATAAACATAATGTCACTACAAAAGAAACCCGGTCCTAGATTACATATGGCTCAGACATAAATTAATATAGGGAAATTGATACTCATGGAATAGACCTTTTGAAATGCATATTAAAAAATTAATTAATCTGCAATATTGCCTGAATTGTTTCACAGTGATCGAACATTTGTCAGCCTCATCCTCATCCTGCAATGGACATTGCCCCGAAGAAAAAAAAAAAAAAGGGGGGGGGGTAATTGAGGAATGGCTTGGGGAAAACATGGAAATTCAACGTTTGAAATAAATATGAGATTTTTTTTTTTTTTTTATGGTTTTTTGGGGGGGAGGAGTAAAAAAGGCAAAATGGCCAAGAAATTTGAAATGATTTTTGTTTTTGCCTGATTGCAGATGTGCGGAATTAACTTGTAAAGCCTTCTTATGTTAAAAGATAGCTGCCAACAATTTCCGCCGCCTGCTCACCTATATAAATGACTCACTCTCAAAGTCATCTTTCCAATATTGATATATATACTAACCATTATTGAGGCACAGCAGTACCGGTGTATATTGTCAAAGCTTTAAAAATTTGTCAACCTCAAGTAATGCTTGTAGCGGATGCCACACACTACATCACACGCTACAGCTGGCTATTGTCCTCAGCAATTAGGACGTGCACAATTTTTTACATATGCGACCTTGATCCCGGGCTGGGTCTCTTCCTCCACTCTCCAGTTGAAGATGCAAGCACCACGCCACCAAATAAATTACAGGATCTTTTTGGTAAGTGCTTTATGTATAAGCAGATGCTGATTACTAGTGAGGTAGAAATACCATATTCCCGTTTCATCGAAGTCATGGCCTGGGTCGAATAGATTAAGTTACGATGGCAGTTCGATCACAAAGGGGTTCGGAGGTTCGAATCCCGCTAATTGTTGAAGAGTTTGGTAGAGGGTCCGTGTGTGCGTAACGAATCCCTGGTTTGGGAACCATACGAAATGTCCTTTTGGCAATGAATCTATCTTCCCTTGGTCCACTCGCATAAGACGGATTTACAGTTAGGGCGCGCCAGGCCCGAAAAGGAGGGCCGGCCCCAAGAAATTTTCCGCATATTTAAAACGTACAGTACGAATGAGTGATTTTCCAAATTAATGGGGTGGGGGCGTCCCCCGCCCGTGATAACTCGCCACTGTCCTATTATAACTTACACCATCAAAAGTGTATAGCATTGTTAAAGTGAAAAATGCTTTCATTTGTAGTCACCATATATGTCGTGGATGCGATCTGGATACGTAAAGTAACACTCGGCTTATCTTTGAAAATATTTCTCGGCCTTGAGTCAATAGAAATGAGGTCCGCTCTCTCTCTCTTTGTCTAACTGCCTGTTCTGTCCCTTTTTGTTTGTATTACTGTGTCTATTTAATTATCTAGATCAATCCATGTTATTACATTTCAGTATCTTCTCTCCATACAGACCTCAACCCATCAGCATCCAATGGCCAAAGCAATTCATCATCTGTAACAGAAGACTTCGATGCTTGGACAACTCGTAAACCAAAGAATGACATTCAGTTACCAGATAACCAAACAGAGAGGGGTGTTAATCTCGTATGGAGGAATGTATCTCAACAAAGCTTCGGATTCTGAATCCAGAAAGAATTTTTTTTTTTAATGATAACAGTTGGAAATTTTGTATATCGCATAATTATGTCAGCCATGAAACTTGGTGCTATCATATTCATGGTCAAAGACGTAGATTTGTCTCCGGTAGGGCCTAGTGGTGGAATATCTGGACCTAAACGCCTATACAGAGGATTATCTGGGGCACAAATGAAACAACTTATAATGTATACTAGATGTCCCGTTACCATAGTAACGATTGTGGCAAAATGAGGAGGATTCAACCATGATGCTATAAAAGCTTCAGACCTCCAAATTCAAATCCTGCATACCTTCTTTTTGACTGATGGCGTTATCTTATTTATTTAAAGTCATCTGGTAGTTTTGTAGAGGTTGTAATAAACTTTCATATTGGTGTTGTATAATGATGGTCAGAAGGAAATTAACAAGTAGCCATGAAACTAAAAATTTTACCAAATATAATTTTATTATCAAAATAATTATATCTATTTTCAGTCACTTCTACATTTTAACATTGTTTGAACCCTTCTTACTATGGTGCTTAGAAAATGCAATTTTTTAACATAATATTATTTATTGCATCAACTCTTTTGATGCTAGATTTAGACATACTGTAAGATAACCGAGATTTCTGTTAACGGTGAATGAAATTCATTACATTCTACGATTTCAAAATTAATTTAAAGAAATTTTACAACAAAATTAAATTTAAATAAAAGTACACCCGGATTGGCTGTTAGTACCGCCAAAAAGCAACTTTTACTAGATTAGCTCCAAAGAATAAAATGGATAGACTGAATTCCCAAAGAAAAGGGGAATGGGAGGCATTGTAATCTTTAAGGATATTTAATTTTAAAAAGAGCATAAATATAAAAGAAAAATGTGAGTGAACATTTGAAGAAAAGCCATCAAAGAACAACGAATAAAATTTAGATTTCTGATTGTGTGACGTCACTTGCGAGCAGCTCACCCATTTTTCTTTTTCATAAATCTTGGGGGAGGAATAAAACTCTTTCTTAGAGGCAGGTTTATAAACATAGTTTTGATGGTATATCGCATGCGAAATGATCAACATTGTTCTGAAAAATGGCAATTTATTAAAGATACATTATACAGCATTATGAGAGATCTGCTGGCAAGTGCATGAAGTGACGTCACAAAATAAAAAACTTCGTAAGTCTTTGGTGGATTTTTTTTTCTTCAAATCTTCACCGATAAACTTCTATTTTTCTGCTTTTTAAAAATCAATAAATTTCCAGTTTGAAATTTCCTTTTGAATAGGCAGGATTCCTGTTTTAAAATAAGAAAACGTACGAGTGTACACAACAATGTAAACTATCATGTCGTTATATAACAAGAATGCATAGTAAATTGAAGTATATATAGCCAATTTTATTTTTTGACAAAGCAACTCATTTTGTATATTCATATTTATATTATTGATATAAGTTTAGGCACACGACCTTTGAAATCCTGTATTGCATCCCAAACATGTATCATATTCCTGGTGATTTAAAGTAAAGTATAGATATGAGACGTCGTGTACACTTTCATCTCACTGTACGTTTTTGTTTTCATGAGAACCTGTAATAATAATAATATGTTCTGTTTTTATGAATGTTTATGCGTCTTAATGGACAGACAAATTAATAAAGGAAAATTGATACTCCATAATGCTTTTGACAACATTATCATTCGATTTACCCAAGTTCACGCCAAATCATTTGTATGGCACAACTGTAAAATAAATATCGTTCCACAAAGAAGTACATGCCTATTTTAAAACTCCCTTTTTTATTATCCCTTCTTGCATTTATTTTCAAAGTATATTGGCGTGTAATGTGTTTCAAATGGTTGAATCATATTTCTTGGCCTGATATAGCGTCGATGAAGCAATTAACATGGGGGAAACAACTTTTGAGCTTCATTTTATTTTTATTTTATT
>CALNVZ010002926.1:4512-22232 GCA_940671915.1 Paracentrotus lividus
TTGACCTTTGACCCTGATTTTTGACCTATATTGTACATTGGTTACAAAATGCTACTCCTTCGCCATTTTTCATCCGATTTTGATTTTGTTAGCTTTATGATATAGCACTTGGTGAGGACTACAAAACTTCCTCACGGAATTTTGACTTTTGACCCCTTTGACCTTTGACCTTGATTTTTGACCTATATTGTACATTGCTTACAAAATGCTACTCCTTCAACCTTCTCTAGTAATTTTCTTATTATCATTTATTACATAATTTCACATAGCTTGTAAGGAGCATTCTTTTTTTTATATTATTTGGAATATTTTCTGTAGCTTTTACATATTTTGGTTGTATAATTGTACAGGAATACAGAGAATTGACTTTTCGTTTTTATCTTTCTGATGCGATATAATGGGAAATTGATATTATTGGCGGGGACGTATATTCCGCATCGCGTAATATACTAATCCACTTGTTTTTATTTGTTTTATTTTTATTTATTTATTTATTTTTTTTTTTATTTTTTTTTTTTGGGACAATGCCTCATGAAAAAACCCGAAGAAATAAAACATTTCGAGGAATGAAGTCAATATTTTCGAACCCTTAATGGTTTTGTGTAACTCGATGGATTTGGGGGACAGGGGTGGTTGTGGTGCTTTTCTTTGTTTGTTTGTTTGTTTTTTGTTTTTTATTCATTTTATTTTATTTTTTGTTACTTTATTTTTCTTTTAATTACATGTATGTTCATATATATATATATATATATATATATATATATATATATATATATATATATTTGTTGTTATTTGGCTTAAAAAGGGTTTTATAGATGGGTTTTTGACTAGGAACTATAAAATGATCGCTGTGAGCTTTTATGTCTGCGGTTTTTTTTCCGTCTTTTTTCTTCTTTCTTTTTTTCTAGGCGAGAACATTTCGGTAACTTCGCTTCCATATTGCCCTTTAATAAACAGTAAAACATGTACAGTTAACATGCAAGGGGAACGAAACAATTTTGTTCCATTCTTTGAAAAGTGAACCTTTTTGGGACAAAATAAAGTTTTTGCTTTTTGATTTTAAGCTGCATATTCAAATAGAGAAATGTCTAAAGTTTCATGAACTGATTTTTTAATGTGATTTTTGCATTTTTTTTCATGCTCATTTGCATATTACAGTGCCTGCGTAATATAAATACTTTTTAATTATATTACACTGTTCGTCAAAAAGGTGGAATATTTTTTCTGGCTCAAGCGACATTATGTTGCTCCGTTATTAATTTCTTGAATGTGTTTGTCACCGCTTTCACTTTCTGGGATCCTGGGTATATCTTGAACGTTCCCTCAACCCTTCCCGGGGATTTTTCTTCAAAAAATCTTATCACCCCCAGAGGATGGCCATTTTCGTCATTTTTTCTTATTTTTGGGGCCCTTTTTTGTTCACGCGTCCCATCGAGGCCCCCTGAGTCCTACCCCAAGGAAACACGTCTGAGGTGGAGATTTGTTATTGTTCTTTATATAAAATTTAGATTTATGGTTACAGGCTCGACTCTTTTGTCCAAGGGAGGGGTCAAAATTTATTTTGAATGGGGTTCAACATTCATTTTATTCATTTTTACAACATGAAAATTTCTATCTTTCCTAAATTGTATTGTAAATTCTCAACCAAACATAAATTATAATAAAATATTACCAATAATGACTATTTACAGCCTTGTAATCAAGGCTGAACCAAATTTAAGGGGAATCAATGATATTTAAGGGTTAAAGGTGGTTTTTCATTTCTTTTGTTTTCAGCATAAAGATGGAATAAAATATTCCGAATTTTCACCGATCTCGTTTTTTACTTCAACCCCTCCCCTAGACAAGAAACCTTAGCCTGTCCCCAGAAATATAGATATAACTTAAAGAACAATATAAAACAGTACACCTCAGTCGCGTTTCCTGGGGGTAGGACTGAGGGGGGGCTTGATCGGCCGGGAAAACAAAAAGGGGCCCCAAAATGAGAAAAAATGACAAAAATGGGCATCACAAGGGTTGACAAAATTTTTTGGAAAAAGGTGCACGTGAAGGGTTGGGAGAATGTCCAAGATATAGCCAGGGTCCCAAAGAGTAAAAGCAGCCACAAACATATTCAAGAAATTAAAGTCAGAGAAACATCATGTCGCTATAGCGGCCAAGAAAATATTCCACCTTTATGATGGACAGTGTATTATTATTATTATTATTATTATTATTATTATTATTATTATTATTATTATTATTATTATTATTATTATCATTATCATTATTATTAGTATTATGATTAGTAGTAGTATTATTATTATTATTATTATTATTATAAATTAACAAATATGATAATTAGATAGAAAAACGGTACTTAAAATACTTTTTTGTAAGACCCTGACTGGAATGGATCTGCTGACTTCCTTACCTTGAAAAATGTCATTATATCATTATTTACCTCTATTCCTTTTAATCTAACCCAATAATGTTGTTGTTAACTTGATTATATTAAGACAATTAACCATGGAATATAGTTACCTTCCAATGTCACACACGTTACCACAAAACACAAAAAAAGTTTATGCCCCGCCTTAACCATGGCTCTGGTATATGCACCTTGCATCCCACCAAATATGAATCCATGAAAAGTTTTAATTTGATTATTAATTAGCATACAAATTAGTCACACTCGTGACCCACTGGGTGGGGGCGGTCATTGAAGTCTGATCATTTTCACTTTCATTGGCTGAAATTAATTTATTTTAGCATTGATATGCTCTAAAATGGGTGTGCAATAATTTGTGCGAAAAAAACAAAGAAAAAGAAAAATTCGAAAAAGAAAGAAATACATAAAACAATGAAATACATAAGAAATTCATTTCGATACCAAAGTTTTTCCAAATACAATTGTTAGGGATCCTATAAAGATTATATTAACACAAAATTAGCATTGCAGAAGCTTTAGTTTGTCAATTAGGACAAAAAGTCTGATTTCATGCAATGCATAAATTAGCATAATCAATTCATATAAAATAAATACATATTATTTCGGAAAATTAACGGTGCATTCTTCTAATTTACATCGCACACTACCATCGCTCAAATTTTCGGCGCGCTCGCACGCTCAGCAGCCGCGATCTTATAGGGGGCATCATGCCCCCCCCCCTCCCTCCCCGCGCCACCCCCAGTCTTGACAGCTACCAAAACACCCAAGTGACTGATTAGGGTTCAGTTCATAAAAGCTTTACCACAGCGGATATAGTAATTGCTCAAAATGTACATTTACTGTATATGTGTTATATTTTCATTTTGATGTACAGTTTGCTATATGTCACACACGTGACCCGACATCATGATGTAGAATAACAGATAAAAAATGAATTTCAGAGATGACCCCTATCCAGTGTTTTTTTTTTTTTTTTTTTTTTTTTTTTTGTTAATAGATCTATAATGCATATCTCACAGCAATAAGAAAATTTTATCACTTTAAAATTCACAGGAACTTGAAATTGAACTTTCAAAATCATTCCGTTTTGTGAAGTAACACACGTGACCCACTTCTTTTGACCTCTGACCTCGAACATGCATATTGTAAACGTAAAAAAAAATATTTCCAAACGATAGCCTACAAAATACGCTAGCATAATATAAACATTAAATCAGTATATCTTTAAAACCGTTAGAGTTATATTCAATTAAAGTCACGATTTTGCAGAATTTCGGTCACACACGTGACCAAGAATGGTCCTTTTGATCTAGGATTCTCAACGTTGTAAAGTGCACAAATTCAATGGCATCATCACTAGTTCGTCAAGCGGTAATACTCAATGTCAGCCCACTGATTATATGAAACCACGTTCAAATCCGTATAACAGTATTTTGTATGGTAACGTGAAAGGTATGTCCTGTGAATAAAGAGTCATATCCGATTGAAACGCGTGTGTCAAAAACCCATTCAGCCAACCAACGAACTCCGTTCAGGATATTTTTTAAATAAAAATCATTTTTCTATAGTCCTAAAGGCTGCCTATATGGATTTCGTAGTTTTTTCCCCTTTTAGAAATATTTGTATTTTCGTTCCTTCAGTTTTTTTTTTTTTTTTTAAGTCATAACATTTTTTTTTAATGCATATGTTAAATGATTATAAACAGTTTCAACAACGTTAAAATATCTACTTATTTCTTTCAAACAGACGTTTCTTCATGGCAGTGTTCAAACTTTAGATACCTGTTCATTTTTCGGTTTAACTAACCAAACTACGGAAGATACATTTACGTGGATCGACGGAACAACTTTACGGTAAGTCTCTGAGACAGATATTGACATTAGCTTTGTCCGTAAAATGAAAATGCTGAATTCAAATCAAATGATCGAAAATGAGACATTCTGTCGTATAGGTAAAGAATCTTCATTGTAAGCTGTGAGCTAAATTTAGATTTTATTTTATTGTAAAATAAATTGAACGTTTTGTTGTAAATACAGATGACTTTGGCATTTTCGTTCGTTTAAACTTAGATATTCTGCGTGGCACCCTGATGATCCCAACAATGGGGGCAATGCCTGTGCCTGTCTTCGATCTCATGATGACAGTATGACATGGTGGGATGTCGGATGTTCCACTCAACGCCCCTTCATTTGTGAACGCTATCAGGGTAAGTAAGCCAAAAGGAAAATCTAAAAAATAATTTTTGTAACGGTTTTTTTTAAAACTCTCTTAAATTGTACTGAAACATGTATATGTGTGTACAACATGTTTATATAATGTTGAATTACTAAATAAACTTTATATACTAATGGTCTTTTCCTATTTGCACGCCCTTCTCCATCCATGGCCTTTTCCAGTCTCAGTTAATAATGGATTCATTTTATATTGAAAAAATATTTGTCAATAATATTATCTTTAATAGACGACAAGACGATAGGAAATAAAGCCGTCTCGTCGTCTCTGATGAAAATAAAGCAAACATGGCAAAAGCATTAAGCATTCTACGGTCACCTGAGGAGATAGCATTTGGTCTTGCCATGTTCTGATTCAGGATTTCATCGATACTGATGACTTGTCCAACATTATCCTGCATTGTCTATGATTCACGTATATTTAAACAAGATCCAACAATAACAAAAAGTCAATTTATGAAACTGTTCACCCATTGTATTTGGTGAGGGATGGATTGGCTTGGGATAAGCATCAGCCTAAACTTCATAATAAAAAAAACATTATGCTCTCCATTTTTTTAAATCTAGTATTTAATGCATAGGTATCTTTATCTCCGATCACAAAATATTCCGCTCGCCCTTCATTCTGGCATTATTTGTAATTGTACATATTTCCTTGGGATGCAAATTTAAAAAAGGTGATTATAATTTTCTCAATCAAAATAATAATAATAATAAAGACACCTTGTTTGCAACATTTTGTCGCACCCCCATAGTTTTCTTATTTCACCATTTCTCGTGAACGTTTTTGGGTGCGAGGGAGTGTTCGTGTGAATGTGCGGGTGTGGTTTTGTGTGTCTGTGTATGTGTGTGTGTGTGTGTGTGTGTACGTGTGTTTAGTGGGCTCCCGTATCCTCACTTTTCAAGTTCAGGTAAACTTTGCCAAAGGACGTTTATGTGGGAAGATTTATATCTATGATATTGAATTTCGATATACAGTGGTGGCCAAAATTATTAGAACACCAAATGAATTTAAATGAGTTTAGTTGTTTTCATTCAGTTGACCATTTAAATATCTTTAAAATGCCTGGAATGTTTACAAAAGTCATTATTATACTCTAAAACTAAATTACATAGTCATGCGTTTGGAACTCGCCCCCAAATCGCCCTTTTTTGTGTTACGCTACCAATGGTAAAATCTAAAAAAATCTTGCCCATATCAGTATCAAAGTGTCATAACGTTGAAAATATCAAGTCTCTCCCTAAAAAAGTATGCATTTTCTGAAAGGAAATTTCATGAGAATGTAAAAAATGTCATTCACAATACGTTAGGGTAAAGTAGTAACATGTTCTGTGGGAATTTCTGAATTATTTGTGAGGGGCCCCAAATTTTTAATTTAGAGCCCCAATTTAAGTCCCCTTTTCCTCTGACCCTTAATATTTCAACATATTTGGATTGCTCAGGAAATTTCCTTCTAAAAAATATACATTTACAAAGAGTGTCTTCATGGGCATTTGGGTCATCTCACCACCAAGGAAGGGGGCGAATCCACCCCTCCCCATTTGACCAAGTTTTCTGAAACTTGGTAGGCATTTGGAGTATATTAGAATGAATAAGCCTGCTAAGTGTCATTCTTTGACCCTAAAAACTTTTTGAGCAATCAGCATATGTATTTGACATTTTACTTTTTTTTTGCATTTGGATTACATGTTAAATACACAAGTCTATGGGGAAACCAAAAGCGCATTTAGCGCAGCCATTTTTAATGCTGCGCATTACCAGATGGCCGAAACTATATAAATTTGGTATCAAAATATACGTAAAACCCTAATGCTAAAAAGTCATGAAAGCTCATGGCACACAAACGATATATTTAACCTAGGGCATTGATAATCCCATAGACTTTGTGTAAGTTAAGGTGTTCTAATAATTTTTGACACCACTGTATATATTCATGAAGGAATGTCGAATATCCCTCACTAACTCTATGACACGCACTGTGCAAACACACACATGCACACACACACACACACCCACACACACACACACACACACACACACAAATATGTTTAAATCGGAACATGAGTTAATATGTTTTGTTTGAAATATGAGACAATTCCTATAACTTATCCCTAATCTGTATCCAGTGATACCGGACTATGAATGGAGTCGCCTGGGTGGATCCGAATACTACATCTCTCAAACCTCGATGACATCATACTCATTTGCTCGAAAGTTTTGCCAAGATGAGGGAGGGGACTTGGCTCAACCAAAAACGGATGAAATCAATGTAAGAATAAAAAAAAAACTGTGATAACACACTTATCTATCTTTAGATAATTTAACGTCGCGATAACTAGTCGTCACTGTTTTTACGAGCCGTCATAATTGTCGGTCAAAATTAAGTTTTTTGATATTCTGAAAGCGTGTATTAAACTCTATCGAATGACCAAAATTTCAAGTCGAAATCTGAATTATTTTAAGAATAATAATAGATTCAAATTTCGTTCAAAACGTTACATCCGGTCAAACGATTTTACGAAGCGTCATAAACCATTGTTTCTAGTCTCCTGAATGGCGTGCAACCCGACTTAGATATTTAATGCTGATTGCAGTGATTTTACGAACCGTCCGTCATAATCTCGTAGTCTATGACGCTAAAAAAACATTTTATTTTCTACTAACCAAATTAGGGCCTATAGTTTGATTTATACATCGAAAGCCTACTGTTTGTTATCCCAAAGGAATATTTTAAACTTTTAACTTACCAAACCAATCATTGACTGTGTATTATAAATAGCTAGTCTACATTTGGAATAGCTATAAATAATGAAGTGTATAAATTCGCCTATTATATATTGTATTTATTTATTATTCTTATTATTATTCTTATTATTATTATTATTATTATTATTATTATTATTATTATTATTATTATTATTATTATTATTATTATTGCTTTAACAGCACAAAGTGATTTCAAGTACAACTTTTTAGTGTCCAAGTGTTTTTCGGATCATTCTACACTGAAAACCTAAACGGGTAGACCGACTAGCTTTAAAGCTAGTCGTAGTGATGCCCAGACTGACTAGCTTTAAAGCTATTCGGTCAAGACGGACTAGCTTTCCTTTAACACAACCCGGTTATTACGGACTAGCTTTAAAACTCGTCCGTCTCTACGGACTAGCTTGAAAGCTAGTCCATCAAGTTAGTCCGTCAAGACGGACAAGTTTTAATGCTCGTCGGTCACGACGGACTATAGCTTTCCAGAAAGCTAGTTGGTCATGACAGACTAGCTTTAAAGCTAGTCGGTCACGACAGACGAATTTTAAATCTCGTCCGTCGTGACCGACTAGTTTGACGGACTAGCATAAAAGCTAGTCGTAGTGATGCCCAGACTGACGAGCTTTTGAGCAGGACTAGCTTTACAAGTCGGTCATGGTGTAAAAGCTAGTCCATCGCGCTTTTCTGCCGCGATGGTCTTGCTGCTGTCTTGACAGACTACCATGACGGACGAGGTTAATATGGCTTCACCATCTTGTCAAAGACGTCAAATCTGAAATATTAGAAGACATTTTAAAGATACGATTAAAAAACATGAATTTTGTCACAAGAATTCGAGCAAAAAAAAAAAGCCATTTTATTATGATGATATAAATCAGAAGACAGGAATAAATACATGGGGCACAATTAGTTAACATTATGGCAATTATCAAATAATGGGGGCAAGGGGCCCAGGGGCCGCCGCCATGGCTTGCATCATCCGTACTTTTTGTTGTAGGCCTACCTGCTATTGCATTTTCGGCCTATACACTTATCCTTGAGAGCCACTTTAGAATCCCAAAGTTGTGCCTCTAATCCAATATTCTTTTCTTTCAGGTACAAGTAAAAGTGGCGCCTATATTTATTATTAGAATTAAATTTCAATTTTCGTAATTTAAAGTGATTGTTAGGCCTAATATCGTTGTAAATACACACAATTTATAAATTGATTTGGCAAGACATAATTTTTCGCGCTGGTGATTAGAGCATTAATCTATGTGAAAAAAAAAAACGCTATCTGTGAACTGAAACATAAGGAATTAAAAAAGAGTACTCACACAGTCATGTCACTCGAAGGAGAGCGCCATTATGATAAAAAACTTAAGCTTTACTGGGTATATCGTGTCTTCGCGTCTGTACAGTTTGCTCATTAAATGGAATTCACATACAAATAATACAATAAATAGTGATGTCCTTTTCGCAATGCGCATGTTATCAAATCAATTGTACCACCTTCTATTCACTGCTGTTGCTAAACCGGGCATTCACCAGCAATCTATAAGAATAGACGGTTCATGGGTTCTATAGTAGCGAAGTATTTAATTAGCCTGTAATTAAATAATGGAACAATATTTCTAACCTACTCGTGAATGGCATACTTTTCATGATTAATGTTCTGTCGGCAATCGTAACCTCTCAGATTGTCAAGCCAAAACAACCTTTGTTTGAGAATGTATATTGTATCCAACTTCTATTCACTGTTGTTGCTAAGCCAGGCATTCACCAGCAATCTGTAAGAAAATATAGGGTTCTTGAGTTGTATAGTAACAAGGTATTCAATAGCCTGTAATTGAAGAACGGAGAACAATATTTGGAATCTACCGGTACTCGTGAATTGCACACTTGTCATGAGAGATGTTATGTCTCGTAAGCTTTCAGATTGTCAAGCCAAAACAACCTTTGTTTCAGAATGTATCAACTTGATTATGCTCGGAAACAGAATAAATAGAGAAGGTACATCGAAACGGCATTGCAATTATTTGTTTCAAAAGCTAGTCAGTCATTTTAATGGGTAAACTGTCCTACCTACCTACCCTTTTTTGGGACCTAGTCGGTCACGTCGACGGACTAGCATCAATCTTGACGGACGAGCTTTGAAGCTCGTCCGTCAAGTTGAGAGATGTAGATTCAGTTGCGTGCTAGTCCGTCTCGACGGACTAACATGACAGACTGGCTTTAAAACTAGTCCGTCTTGACCGACTAGCTTTAAAGCTAGTCAGTCCATTGGACGAGGTTACGTTTTCAGTGTAGAATGGCTGCCTTCTGAAGATCGTAGATCTGGATGTTCGGGGATATCTTGGTGACGAGGCTTTCGATTCCATTCTTCACCATCCCTGTGTGACCAATGATCACCAGGGTGCACGTATGTTCCAACCGCTCGTTTCGAGGGCGCATCCATGTTGAAATGTTATAATTAGCATAAACACTGAGCCGGTCCCGTGAACTTCCGTGAACTTTGTGAACTTTTCCCGCTGTATTTAGCTCCTCCCGTTCGTTAATGAGCAAGGACACCTCTCAAAGTATGTTTTTTTCCAGTGTGCGCGCTCGGGTGCGCAAATACAAATTAATATTTATGAGAAGATATGAATCAAGCTCGTTCAATTAAAGTTATCTATTTCTCACAAAACTGACCCAAAGTGACATATATTTCTAACTAGAAAAAGCTTGTAAAAATTTTGAATATTTATAAATAATATTTTATTTTCTCATGTTTTTTTCCTTTTCGCGTTTTTACAGCCTTACCGACCTTTATATTTAAAAACTGTGATATATTTTTTTATAATTTCCATCATTTCCAGGAGATGAATATGAAAAATGTTGATGTTAGAAGCTCCAGAAAACAGGGTAATTGTCAACAAATTGCAACAGTGCTTTCCGTATACCATGGAGCTACTAAGTTTTGCGTATGCTATAATTATATGCAATGTATCTAGAGGGTCAAGTTATAATAAAGTAACTTAATCAGTGTATGAACAACAGTTACTTAGAGGAACAGGTGTATTTTGTGGATGTATTTAGTAATTTAATCATGGAGGCCTACGTGGTAGTACCATGGAGCTAATAAGTTAAGTAAGCCTACGATATCTAACATAATTATTGTCATTAGTTTTACAATGCAAAGTTTGACACATGTTTGTAGACTATATGCTAACTCTACCTGGCCATATTTAAATCATAATCGATCTGTGAAAGAATAAATGAAAAATGCTTTACTTTTTTTTTTATATCATATAGAAATATAATAAAAAAAACCACAAACAAACAAAACAAATGGGAAAACCTTTTCATTGCCATTGCATTTGTCGACATTTTCGAATTAATAAGCTTTAAGAATATTATAACCTTTTGTTTAGATCTCTATTACTAAATACATCTCCGCAAAATACGACTGTTCCGCCAAGTTGTTGTTCATACACTGACTATATATAACAGGCCCGTAACTAGGGGGGTTCGGGGGGTTGGAAAGACCCCCCCCCCCCCCCCCCCCTCCCGCTTATCGCGTGGCCAGCGTGACGTAATTTATTTTTTTTTATGTACCTTTTTGCTCGCCCTGCGTGACGTGAAAAAATGTTGATGTACCTTTTTGTCCACCTTTTCAGATTTCGAACCCTCCCGTTAAAATCCTAGTTACGGGCCTGTTTAATATAAGTTACTTTATTAAAACTTGACCCTCTAGATAAATTGCATAGTATACGCATAACACGCATAACTTAGTAGCTTCATGGTATACGGAAAGCGCTGTTTAAATTTTGTGGAAAATTACCTGTTTTCTGGAGCTTCGAACATCAACGTTTTTCGTGTTCATCTCCCGGAAATGATGGAAATTATAAAAACAATATACAGGTTGACCCAGAAAAAAGGAAACCCAAGTTTGATCATCAATAATTTAAAAAATATTACCATGGTGATTATAAGATTTATATCACTGGAAAGTGCAACTCATTACCATTTTAATGATACCCCGCTCAGCTCACCAATGTCACGCATCACTGAACCTCATTGTTATGAAAATGTCTTGCAAAATTGTGAGTGGTTCACTTTCACGCTCATTGAGATGGGTTGCTGCAATGTGCCTAAACAGGGAACCCAACTGTCATCATCAATCATTTTAAAAACATGACAGTAGTGATTATGACGTTTATATCACTGGAAAGTGCCACTCATTATCATTGTATTGATATCTCTTTCAGCTCACCAATGTCACGCATCACTGAACCCCATTGTTCTGAAAATATCTTGCAAAATTGTGATTGATGCACTGTCATGCTTCTTACATTACCCATGGGGAACTGAAGGTTCTCTGGGTTGTCGTGACCAGTAACATGTTGAAATTACCTGGATGGTAAGATTAAAGGACTAAATAAGTAAAAAATTTCCAACCCATTTATCAAACTCATTTATTTTAAGTCACTGGAATGCTTTACTTAGATTTGTTAGGAATCTTTGCAGCAACTCATCTCAAGGAGCATAAAAGAGAACCTATCACAATTTTGCGAGACAATTTTCAAAACAATGGGGTTCAGTGATGCATGATATTGGTGAGTTGAGAGAGGTATCACTAGAATGGTAATGAGTTGTACTGTCCAGTGATATTAAATTCTTAATCACCACTGAAATATTCTTGAAGTTATAATTGATGATCAAAGTTGGGTTTCCTTTCCAGGCACATTCACACAAACCATCTCAGGGTGCATGAAAGTGAACCACGCACAATTTTACAAGACTTTTTCAAAACAATGGGGTTTAGTGATGCGTGACATTGGTGAGGTGAGCGAGGTATCATTAAAATGGCAATGAGTTGCATTTTACAGTGATATAAATTTCATAATTACCATTGGAATATTTTTGAAATTATTGTTGATCAAAGTCGGGTTTGCTTTCTTCGGAAACACCCTGTATATCACAGTATTTATAAATAAAGGTCGGTAAAGCTGTAAAAATTCGAAAAGGAAAAAAAAAAAAATAGAAAATAAAATATTATTCATAATGATCGAAATTTTTACAAACTTTTTCTTGTTAGAACTAACTTTGGGTCAGTTTTGTGAGAAATAAGTAGCCTCAATTGAACGAGCTTGGTTCATATCTTCTTATAAATATTTGTATTTGTGCACCCTAGGTACATCCAAATTTGTCCCCGTAACGCTGGCCGAGTGAAAAGCCTTGGGGAAATGGGGAGGGGAGGCTGGTAGGTGTTAAAAAAAGATCACGGTGTATCAGCCATAGGGATAGGGTTAAAAATATTTGGTCAATGAGAGTACTGGTCAGTTCTCTCTCGCTTTGAGAGAACCAGACAAATAATTTGTATTTATTTAATTTATTTATTTTTCAATATTTTTGGGGGGGCTCCCGAGTATGTCACAAATTATTTAACAACTTACAGCCTAGGAAAACTACCTGTTTTCAATCAATTCTAAGAAATCCTTTCGATACTGGGCCCTAAGACTCATGTATTACAAAATATACCGGAATGACACTAATTGATATAATATCAAAGAGTGTCATTAACATTATAAACACAACACAAAAAGAAAGTTCCCCCTATTTCAAATATCAATAATTTTTTAAATAGGAGGAGTTCAAAAAATCTAATTATATGTCCATGTAGGGAATCTAATTAGCAACCATGGGAGCGAATTTTAGGGAATATCATGAAGTCATGCTTCAGTGAGCAAAGGTTGAATGCAAAAATGTCACTTTTTGAAGTTCGCAAGCCTAAAATTACAACTTTGATTCAATGATATCGGACCAAATTTTTAGATTTTAAACATTTCACGCATCAGAATGTACGCAAAACGTGCTTCCAAACATACGCAAAGGACATTTGCGTAAAATTTCACGGTTGAGTGAGCATGCAGCAAAAAATGCCAAAAGTGCGATTTTTACATTGTATCCATGGTGAAATTGATCAAATATGATGAGATTCATGTGTAGGAAGAGGGTTTGAAACTTTTGCAAAAAAAATAAATCAATTCACGGTTGAATGAACACCAGAAAATACCATGTGAAAAACACTAAGTAAGTATTCTTTCCATTTTGTACACTAAAAATCATGTGAATATCTGTTTTTGTATTATTTTTATGACCAGTGCATGTGTGTACATGATCCTATTGCATTTATTAAAACTTTCATGCTTCAGTGAGCACGTGGCACCGGAAAAGCTGTTTTTTGATGTAGAGACAAAAATTTAATTGCTTAATTTGCTTAACCATAACAATTCGTTTAAAAGTATTCATTTGATTTCATTTTCGCAAAAATCCCGATTTTTTATGCTTCAGTGAACATAAGATATGAGAAAAACATGAAAAAATGAAGAAAGTTTACGGCCCTGGCACGGCCTAATGGTACGTCCGATTCTCAATTTGACCAAAGTTCCTGTTAGTTAATGACTTCGTAAAGATTTGTGCCAAGTTTCAGGAATTAACTCACAGTATAACGAACAAAAAAAATTACAATGAAAATGGGCAATATTTGACTTTTGTTCACTATTGATTTCCTCCCCATTGACTTTACGTATAGAGTTTGAACAAAAAGTGAACAAACGTCAAATATTGCCCATTTTCATTGTAATTTTTTGTTCGTTATATTGTGAGTTAATTCTTGAAACTTGGCACAAATCTTTAAGAAGTCATTGACTAACAAGAACTTTGGTCAACTTGAGAATCGGACGTACCATTAGGCCGTGCCAGGGCCGTACACTTTCTTCCCTTTTTCATGTTTTTCTCATATCTTGTGTTCACTGAAGCATAAAAAATCTGGATTTTTGCGAAAATGAAATCAAATGAATACTTTTAAACGAATTGTTATGGTTAAGCAAAGTAAGCAATTTAATTTTTGTCTCTTCATAAAAAAACAGCTTTTTCAGTGCCACGTGCCCACTGAAGCATGAAAGTTTTAATAAATGTAATAGGATCATGTACACACGTGCACCGGTCATAAAAATAATACAAAAACAGATATTCACGTGATTTTTAGTGTACAAAATGGAAAGAATACTTCTTTAGTGTTTTTCACATGGTATTTTCTGGTGTTCATTCAACCGCGAATTGATTTAAATTTT
Organism: Paracentrotus lividus; assembly: GCA_940671915.1. Lineage (NCBI taxonomy): Eukaryota > Metazoa > Echinodermata > Echinoidea > Camarodonta > Echinidae > Paracentrotus > Paracentrotus lividus. The sequence continues at coordinate 19,036 of CALNVZ010002926.1, forward strand.
TTGCAAAAGTTAAAAACACTCTTCCTAGACATGAATCCCATCATATTTGATCAATTTTACTATGACAAAGAAGTAAACATCGTAGATTTGGCATTTTTGCTGCATGCTCACTCAACCATGAAATTTTACGCAAACGTCCTTTGTGTATGTTTGGAAGCACGTTCTGCGTAAATTCTGATGCGTGAAATGTTTAAAACCTAAAAATTGGTCCGATATCATTGAATCAAAGTTGTGATTTTAAGCTTGCGAACTTCAAAAAATAACATTTTTGCATTCAACCATTGCTCACTGAAGCAAGACAACATGATTTTTCCTGAAATTCACTCCCATTGTTGCTAATAGGATTCCCTACATGGACATATAATTAGATTTTTTGAACTCCTCCTATTTAAACAATTATTGATATTTGAAATAGGGGGAACTTTCTTGTTGTGTTGTGTTTAGTATCAAATATTCGTGATTTATTACCTTATTTCACGCTCTAGATGCATCTTATTCGGCTAGCTGAAGGAAACTCGTATTGGTTTGGACTCGATAACCTCAACCAAACCGACACATTTCAATGGATCGATGGCACCCTACTGGACAATAATGGGTAGGTTAGATAATAAATACGATTTTCGTAATGCTATCATTGAACCTATTGGCGCGGATTTCTTTCAGAAAATTGTGCAGGCCCGAATGTCTAAAGACATAGGGTACATGCAGGTAATATGGGCCAGCAGGTAATATGGGCCACCTGAAGCAAATCATGTCGTGATCGTCGACCGGTAACCGGTGTGAGCACCATAATGTTGTTCATATGAACTGTATACGAAAATATATCGTCGTGAGAGCATCTGATGCCGAAATTTCTCTGAGAAAATTGCTGAAAACCAACAAGGTAGGTAAAATTTACGGCATTTTTTTACCCTGATGTAAAATTTGATATTTCACAGAATGTGATGGTGAAAGAGTGTTTGAGGGGGTAACCTCAATTGTTTTGTATATTTAGTAAGCTTATAGTTTCATTTTGATCATACTAGCGTGTACAGGTCAATCTGTTTTAGTGAAGGGGTGCAATGTGACATTGAATGCTTGCCTGAAATAGCAACATTAGTGCAGGTAATATGGGACATCCAAAATGACGGAAATGATTCTGGTACTTAGTATTGGGATAAGGCATCAATCTCTTTGCTACAATTTTTGGGGGTATATTCACAGTATATACTTAATATAAATAACTTATTGTAGGCCTATATTGACTTGAATAATGAAAATAATATTTAAATCATATCTAAAAAAGAAATAATATACAAAATACATAACAATGAAATATATAGTCAAAGGATTTACTGAAGGGTCTTATAATTTCAAATTATATCTTAAAGTTAATGATTTTCAACATTTTAAGCAAATTCCAGACATGGTAGAGTCATTGTACTTTTTAAAACATACATTAAATACATGTGCCCATATTACCTGCACATGCAGGTAATATGGGCACTTTGGTAATGACGTCAACATTTGAATATTGCAGACAGGGGGGTTGGTGATAATTGCTTTTCTTCACAATAAAAGAAAGAGCAGGAGTTATTGATTCATATAAACAAAGATTAGACTGTGTGTCATTTCGTAATTTTATGCAAATTAGGCAAATGAGCTTAGGGGGCCCATATTACCTGCATGTACCCTAGCAGTTATGTTAAAGTTTGATGATTGAACGCTACTTTCCAGTTGCATAAGCTACTGTAACTGGCAAGAAATGCAGGCGTGTATTTCACAATGAATATTATGAATCACATCTATCTTTTCATTGATCATGAATGAATATTATATATTTGCATAAACAAAAGGTGCGTTTATTTTCATTTCTCATATCGAATACCATTCGTAATACAGTTTGAATACTGTTGTATTTGGGGCCTTTTGTTCAACAGATTTCCTATGTGGTCAAACGGTGATGACACTTTTATGCAGGATGAAAGATGCGTTCATCAGCAGGTTGATAACGGCTGGAGGAAACTGCCATGTCCATCTTATCTTAGATTCGCTTGTGAAAGGGCCCCCAGTAAGTATTCCTATCTTATATAGACATTTTGTTATACAGAATGAGTAAAAATAATCATCTTCTTTGAAATATATACGAAAGCTAAATCTTTGGTTTCATGATATGTGTGGGTCGAGTTATCAATTCTTCCAGCAGTTGTTTATGCCCATTTAATTTGATTTTGTATGCATTACTGAATAACCGACAATCTTTGATATACAGCAAAAGCTCATATGAGCCAGGTGAGATTATAACACATTTTAAAGACACACAATGCAGGCACGGCCTAAATCCAGACCCACCCAATCACACAAAACACATCGTCACAGTCACACTTCCATGCATCGTACACCTCTATACAGTGCGTCCCAAAAAGAACTATACACTTTTGAAATGGCTTCCAAATAAAGAAATATATAGTTCTTGAGAAAAAGTTTAGATATATAAAAAGCTCATATCCTCAATTATTATTTTGACACAAAATATTCCGAAATTAACCCATTCTTAATAATAATAATAATAATACATATTTCTAAAGCGCACTTTTCTGGTACAATACCACTCAAGGCGCAACAATGATTTAAGAAAGTAATATATAGTAACACATGAAATTAATCTATACATATATACATGAATAAATGACATATAAACAAAAACAAAGAAATTAACTGAAAATTCTATACAATTGCATATGCGAATACAAAATTCTAGGAAGAGGGGGAATCAATAACTCTGAATAAAAAGTAGCTGCTTGAATTGGTTTTGGAAAGTGTCCATGTTATTAATGTTTCTAATGTTGTGCGGGAGCTTGTTCCAAAGGACTGGTGCGATGTGTTGAAATGATCTGTCTCCATAGTGGGTCGTGCGCGATTTGGGAACTGCAAGGGTAGTTGAAGCACTGGATCGCAGTCGACGGGGACATTCTTTAACGTCAAGAAAATTCCGAATGTATGTAGGAGCTAGGTTGTGAAAGGCCTTAAAAACAAGTGTAATGACCTTATACTCGATCCTCTTTGGCACGGGCAGCCAATGCAGTTCCTTGAGCGTAGGTGTTATGTGTTCATATTTCTTCAGGCGGACAAGAACTCGTGCAGAGCTATGAATAACTCGTTGCAATCTTGAGATAGAAGACTGTGGCAGACCAGCTAACACTGCATTACAGTTATCG
>CALNVZ010002928.1:0-12972 GCA_940671915.1 Paracentrotus lividus
TTTATGTTATCATCATCATTATCATCATGACCAACGATGATGATGTTGATGATCATCATCGTCATAATTATTATTCATCAATCTTACAGCCTATGGGCTATGGGCAATATTTTAAAATTAGACAATGTTGTAATCATTGTAGTTGCTTGTATGAACTGTGATATTGGTAGCTATTATTATTTGTTTACATGTATGTATTAAAATACAAATGAATGATTTTGCACTTCAGTATGGTGTGCAGTATACAGGCCAAATTACCAGCAGTATTGTGGTTTATATTACCTCATTTTAAGAATCTTTAAATAATCCGTCTTCTGATTGTTGTGTTGAAAGTGCAGTCATAATCTGACCTATGGCCCCCATAGACATTTTTCCCGGTTTTACCGTGTCAATAGAACATTTTTACAGTACTTTTTGCCCATGAGGCATAGTGGATCCCCATTTGTTTACGTGCAAGGCTGCTGCGCATGCGCTTTATTTCAGATACCATAATTGCGGCGCGATTGTCGATAATTTTAGACAACTCCGCTGCTTGTGCCGTCGTCAACGCGCGTACGCAGCGAAGACAAAATCTCTTTCGTCGCGCTAGAACGGATCCCAGATTTCTAGTTGAGCGTTAAGCCTGAATTCCGATGACGATTGTTGATCTAAACAAGCGATTTTAGAGGTTTAATCGGAGGTGCTTCCTCGGCATTTTGCAGTTAGTTGTAAAGTAGAATGCAAATGTGTTGCCTGTGCATATTGTGTGAGCATGCATTGTGGCCTGCAGAGCCAGAGCTCGAACTGACTTAACTTTCATGAGTCTAGGCTAGTTCTAACGTTAGATCTAACGTTAGGCCTATTTTAGAAATCTTAATCGTTAGACTTCACTTAGACTTAGTTCTAGGTCAAATTATAGACCATTGTTTGTTGTTTTTAGATTCGGCATATAAAATATATATTGACTGCTTTTATTTTCGGGACATTGGTCGTTTCTAGACTGCTCTCGGGAATCTCCGAATCTGCCATAACCCGCGACCTGCGGTTCTTGGTTATAGCAGATGCGGAGATTCCTTGAGAAGTCTAGAAACGACCATGTCCCTCAAAGCAGTCAATATATCTATAATATGCCCCATGCAGCGTATAACTGAAGCATAATTTGGCAGGCAGATTGTGTCGGTCATCGAACGTAATCGTGAAGCAATTCTTTACAAGTTATGTTATAATTTCGGCCCCTAGCTATTATATAAAATTGCAAAAATTAGTTTCCCTATATACACCATGATTTGTTGATTTTCATTCTATAAACACTTATAATTCTATAAGCATTCATAATACATAACTTGCTTGATCGAAACCTCCAACAATTGATCTGCGGCCGCAAAATGATATAATATCTGGTTGTAGCCGTTTCCTCCATTGACAAGCATTTTTTTTTTTTTTGGGGGGGGCACAAAGCAATTAAATATATAACCTGTTTTGGGATAACTATGAAAATGGTTTCATGGTCATCCAGTGATCTAAGGAAACTTCCCCTTTCAAAATAGATATGCTCGACAACTCTACGGAAATATAAATCACACACACAGTGGCGGATAGAGGATTTTCAGGATGGGGGGCGGGGGGGCGAAAGGCGCGGATGGGGGGGGGCGACGCCGAAATTTTCGGATCTTACATGTACAGTCAAATGAGCGGTTTTTCAAAATTATGGCGGGGGGGGGGGCGCGTTCCCCTGCGCCTCCGGCCCTGGAAGAACTGTAAAAAGAACTATCTTGCAATAAATATCTTCAATTATTGTTGCACTTGCCACATTGTGAGTTTTTGCTGAAGTGGTGAGAATGTAATTACCGCGGGATGGCGGATGGGGGGGGTGTTGGAGCGCCTATTACCCTAATTTTCATACCCATCCCCCGGCCCACCCCTTTATATATGGTTTATACAATTTCGTAGCCTTCTCGATATTCTTCCTTCATTTTTCAATTTTATATTTTGAAGATACATGTGAAATAATAAATCGACTGTGTTTATTTTGTTTTGCTTTTGTTTTTGTTTTTGTTTTTGTTTTTGTTTTTTCCTTGGGGGGGGGGGGGACTCGTTTGCAATGACCTCTATAATCTATGAAGTCATGCTGGCCGGAGCTAGCTGAGCTGAACAACGGGGTTGTTATGGCAACCCCCTGCCTGAACTATAAATAGCATATCATAGAAATCCAAACATTCAGTTAGACTCTTGTCCAAGCCATGACGATTGTTACTCGTTCTCGATATCAATAATGCCGAGCAAGAGGGGAAAAAAAGAAAGCTTGAGAGATACCAGATTTTGCTAGACTTGCTTCGTTTGTCACCATTTTTGGCTTCTTTTTTCCCCCCAGCATTACTATTGCATTGATGACGATAACGGTCGCAAGAGCTTCAATAAGCGGTTTTCGGAGCACTACGGTAGCATGACTACGGTAGCTCTCCAGAGCAAAAATCGAACTGCGCATGCGCAACTCCCTTTTTGCTACCGTCTTCTTCCCAAACAGGACGGTAGTCGAGCGATTTAGCGTACGGTGTAGAATGACTACGGTAGGCATAGTCTTGGTATGTTTAATTTACATAAAATCAAAGAAATACATTTCAATGATAAAGCGCAAATGGAAGGAAGAAATATAATAGAAATGAAAGTTAAAGGACAAAACAAAGAAATACATAAATTTATAGGAGAGAAGAGAAAAGAAGGATAAAAACATAGAAATACATAAGAAATGACTGAAGAGAAGAGAAAAAGAAGGATAAAACAAAGAAATAACATAAGAATTGATTAGGAGGAAAGAGAAAAGAAGTATAAACAAAAGAAATACATACAGAATTATAGGAGAGAAAGAGAAAAGAAGGATAAAACATAGAATACAATAAGAAATGCTGAAGAGAAGAGAAAAGAAGGATAAAACAAAGAAATACATAAGAATTTATAGGAGAGAAGAGGAAAGAAGGATAAAAAAAAAAGAAATACATAAAGAAATGATTGAAGAGAAGAGAAAAGAAGGATAAAACAAAGAAATACATAAGAAATGATTGACGAGAAGAGAAGAGAAAAGAAGGATAAAACAAAGAAACACATAAGAATTTATAGGAGAGGAGAGAAAAGAAGGATAAAACAAAGAAATACATAAGAAATGACTGAAGAAAAGAGAAAAGAAGGATAAAATAAAGAAATACATAAGAATTTATAGGAGAGAAGAGAAAAGAAGGATAAAACAAAGAAATACATATTAAGAAAATGACTGAAGAGAAGAGAAAAGAAGGATAAAATAAAGAAATACATAAGAATTTATAGGAGAGAAGAGAAAAGAAGGATAAAACAAAGAAATACATAATAAATGACTGAAGAGAAGAGAAAAGAAGGATAAAATAAAGAAATACATAAGAATGTATAGGAGAGAAGAGGAAAGAAGGATAAAATAAAGAAATACATAAGAATTTATAGGAGAGAAGAGAAACGAAGGATAAAACAAAGAAATACATAAGAAATGACTGCAGAGAAGAGAAAAGAAGGATAAAATAAAGAAATACATAAGAATTTATAGGAGAGAAGAGAAACGAAGGATGAAACAAAGAAATACATAAGAAATGACTGCAGAGAAGAGAAAAGAAGGATAAAATAAAGAAATACATAAGAATGTATAGGAGAGAAGAGGAAAGAAGGATAAAACAAAGAAATACATAAGAATTTATAGGAGAGAAAAGGAAAGAAGGATAAAACAAAGAAATAAATAGAAATGATTGAAGAGAAGAGAAAAGAAAGAAGGGTAAAACAAAGAAATACATAAGAATTCATAGGAGAGAAGAGGAAAGAAGGATAAAACAAAGAATCACATAAGAATTTATAGGAGAGAAGAGGAAAGAAGGATAAAACAAAGAAATACATAAGAATTTATAGGAGTGAAGAGGAAAGAAGGATAAAACAAAGAAATACACAAATGATTGTGGAGAAGAGAAAAGAAGGATAAAACAAAAAAATACATAAGAATTTATAGGAGAGAAGAGGAAAGAAGGATAAAACAAATAAATACATAAATATGGTAGACAAGAAGATGAAAGAAGGATAAAACAAAGAAATACATAAGAATTTATAGGAGAGAAGAGGAAAGAAAGATAAAACAAATAAATACATAAGAAATGATTGAAGAGAAGAGAAAAGAAGGATAAAACAAAGAAATACATAAGAAATGATTGAAGAGAAGAGAAGAGAAAAGAAGGATAAAACAAAGAAATACATAAGAATTTATAGGAGAGAAGAGGAAAGAAGGATAAAACAAATAAATACATAAGAATGGAAGACAAGAAGATGAAAGAAGGATAAAACAAAGAAATACATGAGAAATGATAGAAGAGAATAGTAAGAAAGACAACACAGAGTAATACATTAAAAATGATAGAAAAGAAGGTAACAGAAAGACAACAAAAAAAAAGAAGAAATACATCGGACCTGGTTTAAAGAAGAAGAAATAAAGAGGAGATACACAGAAATGATGTTCACCGTCGTCTATGGACAATGCGAAATCGCTTGCAAGTCACGACGGTAGTGCGAGTGCGAGGCCAGTACGGTATATTAAACCCACCGTCTTCTTACCTACCGTAGTGTTCCCGAAAGCTCATTAATAAGAGCTACAATCAGCTGTGGCTGCCCTGGGAATATGATGAGCTGATCGAGGGCCGGGGTGGGCAATCTGCTTGATGAATTGCATGCATAGCGTAGCAGTACACGCAGGGTTAGCTGCTCGAAATGGGAAGTAAGACATTCTTGATCGGCCAACAAACAAACTGATAAAAAAGTAAGTAGAATTTGTTTTGTATTTAGTGCTTATTTTACGGTTAATTTACGTGTCGTTGATGTGGCCTCCAAAATCAAACAAGTCGTTTTTAACTGAAGGAAGTAGAGGTCTGTCTATAATGGTCGATTCAGCGAAAAGTGTACACGGCGAAAAGTTTGAGTCCAAATTAGAACCTTTTGATGATTTGTCGCTTTGACACCCACTAAAAAGTACAACATATCACCTATTCGTGTGAATAAATTGCACGCTAATCTCCAAATTGACTTTGTGGTAGAGGGTTAAAAATAAAAGCATATTTTTTTGCATGTTACCTTACGAATACAACTCGTACCCTAATGTGATACAGTCCAGAATTTTGCTCTCCCTAATATACTGTTTCCTTCAAATATGTCATTCCATCCATCATAAGATTCTAAACAATAGATAAAATTGGGCGGTAAGAGCAGGGCTTGTGCTCTAATTTCCTTTGTATTTGCCATTCATTAAAGTTATAGTTTAAGAAAATCTGTTGAAAAATGGGGTTGTGTCAGTTTGCATTGTTTAATCTCTACGAGCGCTAATTAAAATAATTATATCTTACTGAAAGAAAAGAGAATGACTCCTCATAGTGCAAGGCAGCCAGCTCAAGATTGGTTAGCTGAAACGAGGTAGACCAGTAGTAAAGTTATTGGAATATATATGGCGGAAAGAATCACCACATTTACTAAACCCAACGTCTGAGCAAGTGCATCTCTGCTGGGCAATTAGGTCCCTACAGCCGGGGGGCGTCCAAAATGATCCGCATTTTTTACAAAAAATTCATTTTGAATAAAAATAGCAGAATTCATTTCTAAACAACTAATCTTTGATGTCAATAAACTAAGATATTACATTGTCTTAAACGCTTGTGTCATTTTGAAAATCAGACTGAAACGCAAAACATGAAAAAGTTTGATTGAAGAAAGTTTTTTTCTCACTTTTTTTACGCAATATATTTTTGGTTCCTTTTTTCAAGTAATTTTTATAAATAGTTTGTATAAACATTGATGTTGTAACTTTCTTAAAAAACTACCTACGTGCATGTGAATGATGCTGTAAAAAAAAGGATTATATTCTTATTCCGATAAAAGAATATGATGAGCTAAGTCAGGAACGCAAATATAGACAAAATCAACAATTTGCCCCCGTATCGAAGAAGAATCCCATACCCGTACGTGTATTAGGAAAGGCCGATCACCATGCGATAGCTTTTTAGGCCAGACAAAAACAAGTATCGAAACTGTTCGCGCATTTTGGCAGCTTTTGTTTGCCTACTCACAGCCCATCGCATACAATCAGACTTTTCAATATACACGTGCGGCGTATTGTGTGATTCTCAGTCACGGGGCAAATTGTTGATTTTGTCTATTTGCCGTTCCTGACTTTAGCTCATCATAATTCTTTATCGGATAAGATATACTCCTTCCTTTTTAAGCATCATTCACATGCACGTAGCCAGGTAGTTTTTTAGAAAGTTACAAACATCAATGTTTTATACACTATTTTAATTAAAATTATTGAAAAAGGGAAACAAAAAATATTTTGCGTAAAAAAAGTGAGAAAAAAACATTTTCTCATCAAAAAACTTTCAACTGTTTTCCGATTTCAGTCTGATTTCAAATGACACAAGCGTTAAAGACAATGTATACTGTTTATTTTGACATCAAAGTTAGTGTGTTTAGAAAATGAATTCTGCTTTTTATTCAAAATAGCTAATTTTTTGAAAATGGCACTCATTTGGACGCCGCCCGGCTGTAGCGACCTAAATGCAGCAGAGATGCACTGCCAGACGTTGGGTTTAGTAAAATGTGGGATTCTCGCCATATATTCCATACTTTACTATTGGACCTCGTTCAGCTAACCAATCTTGAACTAGCTGCCCTGAACTATCATTAAAACCCTAAAAAATGGAATCCAAGCCTATTACTTTGTTATAGAAGAGGAGAAACATTGTATTCGAGGTAACAGCTAATGTAGTTCGGTTAGTGAACATAGGTATAAGTCTGGCTTACATGTATTTTTATATTATTTGTTTGGATCCAATTGAATATAATAATCGTGTAAGGGTATCAAAACTAAATTGTTTCTTGAAAAAATATCTTCTCAGCTAATATATGGAGATCATATACCAGTAATTGGGGAAACACTAACTTTTAACAAAAACGTCAAATATTTGTCGGTTTATTCGTAATGTTATACTTTTAATCAAGATTATTGGTACTAATAAGTGTATGTATTTTTCTCAACAATTGTGCAGATAACAAGCATAATACCGTTAAATGATAAACGTCAAAACTAAAAGATTCACAGCAATGAGAATAAATTATTGGCGAATATCTTATTAATAGCCAATCAAGCCCCTAGCCAACAATAAAAAGAATTACGATATCTTCTGTCTAACATAAATACTTTAACATAATTCGAAGAAAAAAGATAATCAATATGTCTCGACGAAGCATTACATTATAGATTGTAGAGCACATTTTTTTAATGATTCACTAACTGGTATAGGCATTCTTCCTCACGTTTATTCTGAATCATATTTACATAAGGGTGAAACCAAAACGAACAAATATTAGCTATATAATCATTTTAAAATCTAAGAATATTCATTATTACCCTTCCTTAACTAATAAAAAAAAAATGTTGTATTGGTATCGTCGTAATATATCTAGGCACTTACATGCACATATGAGTATCCCATTCTGTTATACTTTATTCAATGATACTATTTTGGGGTAACAGTGAGTGTGCTACTGCTTATGATTAAAATATTCAATGTACTGACTGTTTCCTTGATATGAAATATGAAGTATGGAAAAGAATTAAAGACCTCTTGCTCGAACGTAACCAAATCAAAGTATTTTGAGAGAATATAATACGTCAATGACAACACATCACAGGTGAAATATCCCATACAAATTGAATTTCTGCTGCACTGTATGATTAAAGAGAGGTCGATATACGTCTGCATCTGTCACTTTCACAATCATTTCATTTCATCTAAAATAAATGAAAATGAAGTCACTTTATTTAATCAACATGTTTTATAACTTATAATTTATGAGGTCCGGAGTAAATACGCATGAAATATCCCAATTTTGGAAATTAATAGAACATTAAAGAATTGGGCTAGTTTGGCTTTGGTATTGAACTCCAGATTGCAGATTCAATTATAAGAAACATAAACACCTGATAAATAATCTAAAAAAAAAAGGATAAGATCGGAAAAAAAAATCATACTTTTAGTTTTGTTTTCATTTTTATAAGTAATGAAAATCATCTCAGTAAATATTATTTTATTTTGTTATTTTGAAATAAATTAGAAGAAGGTTAATCACATGCTGTTAATGTACAGATTGTGGTCAATCCGGACAAAACGTGCCTTGGAATGAAAATAGGAAAAAGGATTTGTTAATTCCCCGAATAATGCAATAGCCTATAATTTGGGCTTAACCTTTTAAATCTGATAATCACAACGACAATAAAATAACTTAATTAAGGTCCAACGATGTCCCAATATCTGTGGACTATTCCTCCTTTCCAATTAAAAGAAAGAAGCAATGTGAGGTTAATTGTAAAGCCGAAAATGGACAGTTTTACATTACATTGTTATCTACGAATACCACATTGTTACATACGAATACACGTGCACCACTGCAAGAAATGCTATCCAATGTTTTTTATTCCATGAAAAAGCTATAATTCTTTTTGGTAATTAATTTGAAAGAGTTTCCCACACTTGATAAGCGCTACGAAAAAAAAAAACTTGATAATAACATTGTTTCAGAGGATAATTATTCTCAAAATATTTAAAATTATAAAATTATTTTACATTATAGGAAAATGTCGAAACATAATGAAAAATAGATTCTAACAAGAAAATTGTCACAGCAATTTAAAACCTATTATAATGGAACAACATGAGAAAAAACCAACAAAAGTTTGTAACTTTATCTCCAGACAAATAACTAAAATAATGCCAAAACACACGCTATAGCATACTTGTATTCGTAGGTAACTTCGGAATGTCAAATGTTTAACCTACGAATACAGCCCACTTATAAGGCAATAATCCCAAAAACCTATTGTTCAAGGATAATAAGTTCTACACGTCAGCAAGAACATCGTTTGTCCAACTTTCCCTACATATTTGTCACTAAATCTCTTTAAGGTATGAGAAATGGCAGTGGCTATATAAGGGATTCGTAAGGTTAAACCTGAATTTTTTGACACTCCATAAATTTTCGGGACCTTTGACCTCTTCTGCCAGTTTAACAAGAAGCAATTGTCACCGGGAACAATGCTTGTGAAGGATATGGTGAGGCGCGCTATCCTGTGCGGCAATTAGGAGCCGTAACTTCGTTATATCTAGTATGGTTTATAGCTTTTAAAAATAGCTGTATTCGTAGGTAACATCAAATTACCGCATCGAAAAAAAAATCCAAGATTTTTGGATTGCCCTATATATATCAAATTTGTACAATTTCTCCTGAGATGTGTGCCATCCTAAAATACAACTGAATCTAAATTATTTGATGATTTTTCTATAAAATTTGGTCGCGAAAAATAAATTAAGTTTTTTTTTTTTACAAAAATGGCCAAAATTGGCCAGTTTTTAATCGTTACAAATAAAAGTTCACTTCAAATGAAGTTGGAAAATGCGCACGAATATAAGTTCACGTGCGGATACATAAAACGCAAATTGAGGGTTTCGTACAATTTTTTTTGGATTTTTTTAATTGGCCTGAACATGATGCAAAACACCGTGTACACTTGTTCGCCTTTGGAATCGTATGCAGTCAACTGTCTCTAACTTATGAACTTGTGTCGCAGAGTCGAGTTGACGACACCGTTTGCCTCAATCCGGAAAGCCAGCACTTCAACTTGCCTTGATTTGTTCTCCGATTATTTGTTTGATCGTTCAAGAATTACGTTTAAATAAACCAAATGCGTTGAATTAAAAGATGTATTATTTAAATCATAAACAAATCCGTATCCATTCCCCTTAAGCACTTTTTATTCCGCTATATTTATAAGCTAAATCGCTATAGGTCCCCTAGTATAGCCAAAGCCTAAGACCGAAGGATTTAGGTCGCTTTTTGGATTGGCATTGGTAACAAACCTGAATGCTCATATACAAAATAAGATTGGAAAAGCCCCCCAAAAATTATAAAATGTTTAAAAAATATACCGAGAACGGTTGAATATTCTGCCTAAGCCTAGCCTAGCCTAGGCATGCAGATCGACGTTCGATTAACGTCACTCCTCCCCCCGCCTCTAAAAATGTTCAGTGTCAATTCTGTCAATTTATCGAGGCAGAAATTCTTGAAGAATGGGAAGATTAACCATGAAATATCCATCAGTCGTCGTCTTCCTTCTTCATTGAATTTCCGCCAGGATCGAAATAATTAATCCTAACAGCATGAAACTTCGAGAAGACAATAATATTGCCTTACAACAAAAATGTTGTGTTAATGTTTTGGGGTGTTTTTTTTTAATAGTAATTTTAATTAACATTAGATCTACAAAACAACGTACAAGTGTCTAATTATCCACCCCTCAATATTTGTAAGTATTTAGTATATAAACTAGGAATAATGCTTGCTGGAATATTGATCTAGAAGGTTTGTAATGTTGTTTGTTTTTGTTTTGGTTTTTTAATTCTAATTGGGTCTTTTTGTTTTTTGGATTAACCATTCACTTTTCAATGTGCTTCTCTGTGTTAGAAATGGAAAGAATGTGGCTTTCCAAGTTGGTGACAACCTGGTCTCTTGGCCTAGCCTCTTGAATATGATGCTGGATTAGAACGCTGGTTTCACCCCCTCCTCTGTAGCCTCCCCTTTTTTACTTTCCCCTCCTTCGACCACTCTAAAATGGACAACATGCAGGGTAGGTTTTGTGTAACATGCTATTTAATATTCAAATTGTCATCGCGTCATAATCAAGGGTATGATTCCTGAAAGTCTAATATTACGCAGAAACTTTATGTAATGGGTGCCGCTCTTTATCAGGATAATCACAGACTGAGAAAAGTCATGTTTAATTGAAATTTCTCACCTCCACTCATTTTTATGCTACAGCCGTAAACTTTTTCGGGGTGGCCTAAATCACTGATTTTGGAGAAAAGAATTTCTAATCACCATTTTAAGGCCCTCCACGGTTGAGAGTGCATGATTGATCTGTAGACGGGCTACTGATAACTACTATTTTCTGGAACTTTGTCTATGTGGTGGTTCCATTGTCAGTTTTAAAAATATTCGTAAGATAGATATGTATGAAATAAGTAGTGTCTGAATAAAGGGAAAACTTGAGAAAAGTTTTCTCACTGACCTACTAATAACTGGCTTACTAATTGCTCCGTGTAGTGGTTCACTAACTTCATATTTTAACAGAAATTATTTTAAGTAAGTTCGAGTGTGATTTATTCAGTCAGATAAGTCTTATCAATTTTAACTTGTGTTAAAACATCTTCCTTTGATATGATTTGATTTGTACCACCCAGTACTAAACAGTTGAGTGCGTACATTGTAATTTTCATAGGAAACACATTTTTTTCTATTTACTTAACAGAATCAGCTTAGATTAACCCACTCGTACTTTACTGGTCGGTTTGGAAGTAAGAAGTCCATGCATGAGCTTGAACCGATTCAAATCCACCTTGGACCTGGCATCGGGATCTGAGATTGACTGGTTCACCAGTAACAGAACTTGTGAGGATGGGAGTTTCCTGCATTTGTCATGAGAATAGTCTGGTTTTTTAGCTGTTTCATTGTTGGTGGCCTAAGGGCAGCTGCAGGAACGCTTCAAACAGTGCGTATGGAGCACTTGGCATACAATGCTAAATACCAGGCGCGTATCCGGATTTTCGCAACCGGGCGAGGCCGACTGAATTTTGGCGCCCTGTTGTGCTTTTCAAAAATATGGCGTCTCTCCCCTGCCAGGGCAAACATCGGGCATACGGCTTAAATGGCACGTTGAACGGATTTTTAAAGATAATTAATTTGATTTTTTTTTTGTTTTTTTTTTTTTTTTTAATCAATAATAATGTTCATGAAAGATTTCTAGGTTATAAATGAGGGTACCCGCTATAATGAAAAATACTAATAATTTTAAATATGAGCGCGAAGCGCGATCAGATTTTTTTCCCCCCTCCCCCTCTACTCTACACTTTTTACATCAGAAAGGCAAAGAATTCTAAGCAATTAGGGGTTTCAATTTGTGTTAGGCTCTTCATAGAATATCATATGAACAGGAGCTGTAATTTGTCCATCAAAACGATTTGAAAATAAGGCCTATATTAATCACGGAAAATTTGTCCATCAAGTATGTGAATCAAACAAATGTAAAATGATGGTTTTGGTTTGTTCAGAAATGACTCAATAATCTGGCTTAACAAGAAGAAAAAAATTGCGAAGCGCGAAAGCGCGAGCGAAAGATTGCTCTAATGTAATAAGAGACGACCGCCGATGACAGGCCACGAGACCAGAATTTAGAATCAATTGGCCTCTCATACGATTTTAAAGACCAATTTGGTTGCCAGTAATTTTACATTATGAAAGACAGCAGAATAGTTCTAATCTATCTAAATTCTAATTATCTATCTGCTTATATGTACTAATTATTTTTATCTAATCTAATCTTTTATAATTCTGGGGTTAGCTTCTCTCCCTAAGTTAAGATCATTTGGGGCGCCCTTCCACCTTATTTCTAATATTTTAGATGAAATTGGCTCCCCAATAAGTATACATTGTATAATTTAGGAGGTCATTTGATGTCCCCCTCGGGTTCAAAAACCAATTTTTTTGGATGTCCCTTAGTTTCAGGTCATTTGAAAATGCAAAAAATAAATGTAGAATTGTTTCAACATAATTAAAATTATCCTTTGATCGATTAGTAATCCTGAATACCCACTCACATGTAAAATTAGTCTGGTTAAGGTACCGGACAGAGAGCAGAAACAGACAGCAGTAGAGACCAGGCGGGGCGAAGACGCGGAACGAGCTAGTGGCTGCGTGGAGGCCGGGAATTTTTGATGTCTTTGAAATGTAAGAAACATGACATTGTATGCGGTATCCCTTCAGGAAAAACAACAAATGTATACCATATAAACAAAAAAATTTTAAAAAAAGAAAAAGAAATCGAGTGCTTAGCGCGAC
>CALNVZ010002930.1:0-50519 GCA_940671915.1 Paracentrotus lividus
ATCGAGTGCTATTCATCCGAGATGGAAAGATCGTGTACATCGGAAATTCCATCTTATCGCAGATGCAAGCTCCATACAGGCTGATGACACACGAGGCACGGGAATGGTTAGAAGCAAACGTAGGACAGGCATTTAAATAGTGCAGATGATTCCGATTTGTTGCATTACTTATTGAAAAGTTTTAATCATATTAGTTTTATTACACCAGCATCTATTTTGTAACATCACGAGCACAGTAAATAATTATAGATGTGTCTACAAATGCAATCTCAATATAACACGTAGCCTTCCATAGATAGAGTTCTGTGGTCATTTCTACATTCTGAGACCGTAGCAATAATTATTGTTGTTGCCACAAACAATGGTATGTCAGTTGAAGTCATAAGGTAAATGTAAATAGAAGCACTGAGTATGAAACATTTTATAATATTTTACCATACATATGTGATTTATAATTCAGCAGATCTTTGTAATTTGGTAGCTTTAGAGATATCTGTATTACGTTAAAACAATATCTGTATCTTTGCAATGGGCATTGAATTAGCATTATGTTCATGGAAATGATTACAGCACCAAAACAAAAAATATAGAGGAACTGATCACTTAGGCACTAGAAAATGGCAACAGTTGGAAAATTGGGCTAATGAGATTGTCAAAAAGACTGTAACCAGTCTAAACTTCGAAATTCATGAACGATTCTCGATGTCCTAAACCACTCCTGTATAATTATGATAATCATTATAAAAATATAAAAGTAAAGCGCATGCGATGTTGACATGCAAACATACTTCGGTCAACTTTTCTTAGTTTAGTAGATGACTTTTGCTGATATTAAAAGATAGAAGACATATAATGTGTATAAAGGAATAATCTAAAGAATTCATTAGCGACTATCCTGCACAAAATTTATTGGCAGTTGAATCAACAGAGGGAAATATCAGCCTATGAAAACGGATCGAAAATGTTGTCGACGTCATTTATCTAAATGCAATAACACCCTCTGGATTATTTAATCTTATTTTTATTTTTATTTATTTTATGATTTTTTTTTTCTTTTTTTTTTCTTTTCTTTTTCATTTTTTCTTCAATGGTTGTTGTTGTTGTTGTTATTTGCTTTTTCTTTTTTTTTTAATTAAAATTGTACACAGCACCAACTCTCTATAGGTAAAATATATGTAGTTTGTAAGTAGTATATGTGCGGTATTTTTCGTTTATGAGAACTTTACATTGCACATGCAATGTTTATACATAAGAAAGCATTGTCGGATGCAAGGCCCGAGAAATCGCTAAGAACGCATTTTTTTAAAAAAAAATGCTAGTTTGGGAGGATGTGGCTGTGCGCCGTGGCGTGTGTGGTTAATGTTTAAGGGACGTTATATGTACGGGCGACAGTGCGCGCGCGCATGTGTGTGTGTGTGTGTGATGCTGTTGGTTGTTTGTGGATTGTCTGGTGGGTGTGTGTGTGTGTGTGTGTAGAGTGGTGGCCAAAGTTATTAGAAAACCAATCATATTTATATGATTTTAGTTATTTTCATTCAGTTGACCATTTAAATACCTATATAATGGTTGGAATGTCTCCGAAAGTCATAATTATGCTTTAAAAACTAAATAACATAGTCATGCGTTGGGAACTCGCCCCCAAATCGCCCTTTTTATGTTACGCCACCAATTGAAAAATCTAAAAAAAATCTTGTCCCTATCAGAATCAAAGTGCCATAACGTAAAGAATTTCAAGCCTCTCCCTACAAAAGTATATATTTTCTGAAAGGAAATTTCCTGAGGATGTCAAAATATTTTGATTTTTAAATTATTTCTGAAGGGCCCCATTTTTTTTTTATTCAGAGCCCCTATTTAAGTCCCCCTTTCCAATGACCCTTAGTTTTTCACCATATTTGAATTGCCCATGAAATGTCCTTTTTTAGTAAATGTATTTTAAGTAAATTTCTTCATTTCATGAAAAATAATCTTAACCTTGATTTGGCAAGGTTATTTTGGTTATCTCACGACCAGGGGAGGGGCCAATCTATCCCCTGTCCATAAGTCCATATTTTCTGAAACTTGGCATGTATTTGGGGCATGTAAGAATGAATAAGACTGCAAAATTTCACACATCTAGGCTCTAGCATAATTTTTTTTAAACACTTTTTGAGTTATTGGCATATATAATTGGCATTTCACGTTTTTGCATTTGTACTACATGTTTAATACACAGGGCTATGGGGAAATTGAAAGCGCATAGTGCAACGATTTTTAAAGCTGCGCATTACCTGATTGTCAAAACTGTATGAATTTGGTATCACAAGATGCATATGACTCTATGCTATAAAGTCTTGAAAGCTGTCGGCACCAAAAAGTCATCCTTAAACTTACTTCGGCAAATGTACTAGGGCATTGGGAATCCCATAGACTTTGTGTAGCTTTGGATGTTCTACTAATTTTGGCCACCACTGTATGTGTTGGTGATCTGAGGTATATGAGGTTTGAATCTGGGTGCCATTATTTCCAATGCTTCTTCCGAATATCATTGGCAGTCACCAGTTTATTTTTTAAAAAAATAATAAAAAATGTGAAGTGGAACTTAAAGTACACATTCAACCAGTAATTCTCCCGATTTATTGTTAAACCGTTTGGAACTTAACTTGGAGCTGCTGTTGTCTTTGTTTTGTTAATTTTTGTGGGGGGGGGGGGGTTTGTTTATGTTTTGGGTTGGGATTTTTTCTTCTTCTTCTTTTTATGAGCACATGTGTCTAAATTATAGCAAAACTTTGTTAACCATAATAACTCTCCTCAATAATAATGATTTTAACTATGTATTAATGTTTACTGCGATGCCAATGCTTTTGCTATTCAACACTCTTACTTAGTTTTTGTTTGGGGTCTTGGCTTCTTGTATTTGCCTACCCCCCCTCTCTTCATGTCTCTTTCGCGTTCACTCTTAATTCATGAATAAGGATGTGGATTGTCAATCTGTCTTATTTTGTTCTTCATTTTTCTCATAATTTGTTTTACCTTGTTATTCATGGGGGCTCTCCTTCGCACTTACTCGCACGTACTAATCGTTTTTCTAGTTTTTATGATATGATTTATTGTCGGTGAGAGGTTTTTTCATCATTTCAATGTTTCCTGAATAGTTGTTATATGCGGTTATTTATTCTAATCTAAGTTTGTATTACTCTGTTTTGAAATGTACAAAGTAGAGAATCCCCAGAAACCAGTTTTCAATTGCTGAATGTAAAACTGTTTAATCATCACATGGCATGGTTTGATTGGCATACACCCCCCCCCCCACTCACAATAGAAAGTGCGTCCCGTTTCAACGATGATTGACAGTTCACCTTCTCCCCCCCCCCTTACAAAAATATTAGTGCGACAGCGCGGATCCAGGGGGGCCGGCGGGCCCGCCCTCCCCCCCCCCAAAAAAAAAAAAAAGGGGAGAAAAAGGGAGAAAGAAGGAAACAGGAAGAAGAAAAAAAAAGAGAAGGGAATAAAGCCCGATCCTTGTAAAATAAGGAAAATATTTAATACTAAATTTTCAAAATTTCACAAAGAAAAAGAGTTAAAAAAATTACCTGATGGTTGAAACTTTATACATTTGGTATCAAAAGATGCATAAGACTCTATGCTATAAAGTCATGAAAGCTGTCGGCACCAAAAAGTTATCTTTAAACTTACTTCGGCAAATGTACTAATTTTGAATCCCGTAGACTTTGTGTAGCTTTGGTACATACGACTATAATAGACCTACATAATTATCTAGAAAACTTTAATACTAGAAATTAAGTGCCCCTTTATTTATTCCATATATCTTTTGAAACCCCAAATTTCGAGATCGCGCGAATCATAGTGCACAAATAACTTCAATTATTACCTCCAAATTTTCAGGTCGCGCTTCGCCCTCGCGGATACTAAATAGGGTCTATAATACACAATTATCTAAAAATTTTAATATTAGAAAGTACCCCTTTATTTATTCCATATATCTTTTAAAACTCCATATTTTCGGCTCGTGCTTTGCGTTCGCTGATACTAAATCATAATGCACAAATAACTTCAATTTTTACCTCAACATTTCAGCTCGCGCTCGCGGATACTGAATAGGGTCTATAATACACAATTATTTAAAAGTTTTAATACTAGAAAGTGCCCCTTTCTTTATTCCATGTATCTTTTCAAAACCCCCAGATTTCGGCTCGCGCTTCGCGCACGCGGATACTAAATCAAAATCATAATGGACAAATAACTCAAATTTTTACTTCATAATTTTCAGCTCGCGCTTCACGCTCGCGGGTACTAAATATTACACAATTATCTACAAGTTTTAATACTAGAAAGTGCCCCTTCATTTATTCCATATATTTATTAAAAATTTTCGGCTCGCGCTCGCTGATACATAATCATAATGCTCAAATGACTCGAGCCCCTTAATTTATTCAAAATCTTTTAATACCCCAAATTTTCGGTTCGCGCTCGCTGATACTAAATCATAATGCACAATAAAACTCCAATTTTTACCTCAAAATTTTTAGCTCGCGCTTTGCGCTCGCGGATACTTAATAGGGTCTATAATACACAATTATCTACAAATTTTTATACTAAAAACGCCCCTTTATTTATTTTATATATCTCTTTATTTTGTTTAAAAAATTCCGATTTTGGTTTTAATTTTTGCTATTATATTATTAACTTTTGTTCCCTACTTTTCTGTGTCATTTTGTCTCTGACGAAGATTCTGCTAGGATCGAAAGCTCAGGCTCTTTTTGACTTCATTATTAACTTTTAATAGGAGTAAAAATAAAATTGTTTAAATTCCTCGTTTTATGTCAGTATAGGCTTATATATCGCGGGATGTTTTAAACTCGCGCTTCGCGCTCGAAAAATTTCTTCTTCAAAGTTGGGCCCCCCCCCCTCCTCTGGAAAATCCTGGATCCGCGCCTGTGCGTGTCTACGCCCGTAATGTTGACGTATATAATAATATGCTGGACTCATTGAGCATTAACTCGTAAGCCGGTGTGTATGGCTTTCTTTTCACTCTAAAATCATCTCAACTCAACTGTAACCTTTTATAAAAATTTTTGAAAGCGAACAGTACCGAGCCTCAGTAAAATAAACTTTGCTGGGTTTGAAATAGGATTTTGCAAGTAATATGGGATCAATTATGAAGGATTGTCCTTACTTTTTAGGGCTGTTCATGATTTATTCATTAGCTGTATTCGAATGTTCAGCAATGCAAAGGTCATCTGTGGTTGTATTATCTGAACACGATCAGGCAGAAATAAATTTCCGTTATATGTTTGACCACAGTATATCTTTTTCAATCAGACGAGCCAACAGTGACCCGTTTTATGAAAATGGTGTGGTCTTGAAAGGAAGACTTACAGAATCTGAATATAAAAGGATATCAGTGAAAGAAAAAGTGTGGATGTTCATATCATCCATAATTGTCCAACTGACTATAACAGACATTCAACCAGAAGATTCATCTACATACTTTTGCAGTGCCTTAAAAAATGGAAAACATCAAAATAATTCCACACAGAGAGTAATAGTTACTGTGAAATACTTGCCTCGGACCCCATCATGTACCCGATTAAACACATCTTTGGGTTCGACTGACACACCAAATTATGCGATCGAATGCGTCGCTCAAGATGGAACTATTCCAGGAAGTATAGTTTGTTTTCAACAAGGTAAGATATTACCTGGTGAAACTAGTCCAAATCAATATCCATCAGTTTTGATGCAGCAAATTGGACTGAAAGAAAGATTCCCTGTAAAATGTTGCTCTGCGGACTTAGTTGGCCAAAGTTTGGGATCTTGCGCCAATTTCACATGGCCTTTTCCGAATAAACTTCCAAAAGACAACGGAATCCAGCATATCAACCATGACAACCAATGGGAATCAACGTCACCGGCAAAGGATGGCAAGCCAAGTGAATTAGCACGTACAATTCCAGCGATGACAGAAGACAGCATAGTCAAATTGCTCCAAGGCAGAGAAGCACATACAATGGAACCATATTTCCCTGGCACACATGGTAATTTACAAAATACTTCTGTAAACATGATGGGCATCAATGTTAAATCTTATGGCACGAGTGTAAGAGCGAAATATGAGACCAGTGGTGAAACACAGAGTGACAATTTTGCAACCACTATCGAGAACTACAAAATAAAATCTACATCGACTAAAGAGTCCCATCTCACCCTTGTAAACCGTAAAACCGGTGAACTGTCGCCTTCAAAGGCTAAGACTGATGCCAAGAGTGGTGAAATAAATATGACTCTCATATGGTTTGGAGTCATTATAATGGTAGGCGTCCCTTTGAGCGCATGTCTATTTGCTATATGCACTGTACTTTTCAAGAAAATGTTGTTGCAAGTTAACGTACATCAAAGTCAATCCGCAGGGGAAGTGGTGTTTGCTTCAACCATAAACAAAAGTACTGGAATAGCAGGAATTCCTTCTTTAGCTATTCATGCAGTAAACGAACCATGTTTCCGTGACATACCATTAGCGCCAACAGAAGAAAGAGAATCAGAGGTTTACGAGGAACCCATGATGGATATCATGGATATCGCCGAATCAAATGAGGAAAATGTCGCGTACGAGTATCCTTCAACATTCTATGCAACACGCATCTCGAATACCTGGCCAGATAGCGACTGGAGTAGATCAAGTGACACCATTTACAATTCCTCAAGTTCCTCTTCTTTAAACCAACATATGAACTCAGAAACGTCTTCTGACAACTCTTATTTTATTTAACAGATTTCACCATACGTGTATAGCAACAGATCTGTAATTATCAATACACATTAACCCAATGTAAAGCGACTGGAAGACATAAATAT
The DNA here is from genome assembly GCA_940671915.1 of Paracentrotus lividus. Taxonomy (NCBI): domain Eukaryota; kingdom Metazoa; phylum Echinodermata; class Echinoidea; order Camarodonta; family Echinidae; genus Paracentrotus; species Paracentrotus lividus. The sequence goes on from CALNVZ010002930.1 coordinate 6,853, forward strand.
TTTTTTTTTCTTGTTCATTATGTAAGGTAACCTTTTTGTCATTAGACGTTTTAAAAATTTTAAGATAAAAATGATATCGTCGTGATCGACCAAGAACTACCAAGCTTATTTTCGGCAATGCTTCATCGCAGTCCGGAAACTTGTATTTAATCAACATCCTATATATAAAACATCAAAAATCGTGTGGTTTTATGGATTTTATCAATATCCGGCATTCCTTATGAAAAACTTCACCTTGTGACTGTTTGTTTGTTTGTTTGTTTGTTTTTTTCAACAAAGTTTGTTTACGTCGGTGTATCTACAATGAAATACGATATAGGCGCTCTTATTTTGGTCAATCGTGTACAACAACGCTTACATCTGTATAAGACCAAGTTTCGGAAGCTTTAAAAGGACATTTATACAGTCATAGATTATGTCATAATATGTTGTGTTTTTTTTACATAATTGTTATGCATGAATTCCCAATATTTCTCCTTTTTCCTTCCGATGAATGAACGTAAAACATACACCACACCGTTGCTCATAAAGGTTGGATTTGTTTGTGCCCCTGCCACATCATTTTGCTCCAGTTTTAATTTCTAAAATGTGTCTGTCCCCGCTTTTTGGAATTCTGGCTATATCTTGCACGTTCCCCAGTCACTCCTTGGTAGTGAAAAAAAAATTGTCAACCCCCACAATGCCAATTTTTGCCAATCATTTTTATTTATTTATTTTTTTATTTTGTTTTTTTTTTGTAATAGGCCTATGGGGCTCTCAGTCCCCCACGAAACGCGTCTAAGGTTTCGGGTGGTTGTTGTTTTTATTCAAGTTGAATCTAGGTTTGTGGTCACAGACTTAGATTATAGTCTAGGGTGGCAGAACATCAGCTAAGCATAAATCATAATTTAAAAAATAGATTATAGTTACCAATTACAACCTTGTCATTAAAGTTAAAGTGATTTTGGGGAAAAATTATATTAAATTAAGGGTCTTTGGCTGTTTTTTCTTTCCTTTCTATTTACCATAAACGTAGAATAGAATATTTCAACTTTTCACCAATCTTACTTTTAATTTTAACCCCTTCCCTAGACAAGATACCAAGGAAAACATTTCGTTTCTCAAAAAATACAGACATTCCAAAACGATTTACTAACTTTGTGCATGTTCAGATGTGGTCCCTACACGACCGTACGTTCGAAGTGTGGTCTCCGTGTAATCGTTCTACGGGATGGCTACAGCGTGTCTAATCGCTGCGGCGCCCGTAAAAGTGACAAAAAAGGTTTTAACTCATTGCTTCTCTCTTACGACTCCCCTTGCGACCTGGCAATATATTGATTTGACGTAATGCGCCCAGTGACCACATTAGATTATCTGCGGCCACCCAATGTCGATTGGGGGAATATGGCTGCCGTATCCTCAACGTAGTGCAAACGTGAACTAAGCATTAATATACACACTTGCATGATAATAAGTTCACCCGCTACTATATTCTTTATAAGACGTACCAAAATATACTACACATATGTAGGGAATTCCTATTTTATTATTATTATTATTGATGTTTCAATCTTTTTTGTTTGTTTACATTGTATCACTAGGTATATTTTACTAGTACTACAAATATGTCAATCAGTCGATTCAAGAAGCTTGATCTCCCTACCTGTAGGCTTGAACTCTCTTCAAATTATCAACATGTAATTGGGTCAACGAAATTTTAGATTTAAATGAATTTTTTTAACATAATATTGAAAATACAGTGCGTCCCAAAAAGAACTATACACTAAATGGCTACCAAATAAAAAAAAAAGTAAATGATTCTTGGGGAAGTATAAAAAGCACATATCCACAACAACTATCATTATGACATACAAAATTCCGAAAATAACGCATTATTTAGTGAGCAATGCCCACTTTTGTAAACGACACACAAATTAAACTGCGCAGGAATTCGCTATTCATTTCTCACCTGGATATGGACCGCCATAACGGAGACAAAATTAATGATGGAATATATCAGCTAACACCGTCAAAGATAAACCAAAAGTCAGAAATAACCATTCAATATCAGCCAAAAATGTAATGTTTTACCGTTTGGTTTTCACATCATTGATTTTTGCTTTGACTTCAGTTTATTTTTTCTCTTTGTTAGCCGATTTATTCCATTATCGATTTTGTCTCTTTTTATGGCGGTCCATAACCAGGTGATAAATGAATAGCGAATTCCTGCGCATGATAATTGTTGTGTTCTTTACAAAAGTGGGCATTGCTCACTGAAGCATGCGTTATTTTCGGAATAATTTGTGTCATAATGATTGTTGAGGATATGAGCTTTTTCTGTATATAAACTTTTACCAAAAGAACCATATTTATTTATTTTTTATTATTATTATTTGTTAGCCATTTATAAAGTGTATAGTTCTTTTAGGGATGCACTGTATATACAGACAGATTTCATACTTTTTGGCGTATTTCACCAGGTCGCGCGTAAGTTACAAACACGTTTAAAGTACTTTAAATATTAAGAGCCGAATGGGTTGCTAAAATAAGTTTTTATTTCATTAGCTAGTTTTTTTAAATGCAGATATAAAACATTTTCATTTTTATATAGATGTAAAAGCTTGTTGAATGTCAAGGTAAATGTTTAATAATTTGATGAAAATTATGGAAAATACAGTCAAACTGCAGAAATAATCTTAGGCATTTCATTTAGCTCTTTAAATTCCAAGTCCTTCATAAAATTGGTCGTAATTTACGGACGACTATTATAATTTAATATCAATATCGCCGTAGAGTATCAACGCTTCACCTTGATTTGAAAAGGGAGAGCTGCATGTAAAAGTATGTCCTCTTTTTTTAAGTTCATCCATAAGTCTTGTTCTTAGTTACATAAAACAAAAACAAACAGAGAAACAAAATAAAGAGCAGCACATAACTACAGTAGTCATGGAAATATTTTTTTTGAATTGATTAGATTTATTTGCTCTATGCGTTTAACAAAATCCAAAGTAAATACAAATAAACAGAAATTTAGTTACGTTGCAACATTATATGAAATCATTACTTGTTGTAGCGTTACCTTTACAATCGCTTCATCTTTTGATATAAAAATTATAGGCCTATTCAAATATACAATATGTACAAGTGGCCTAATACATAACGAAAAGGGGTAAATCGGCTTTAAGGGTGCTATCTCACTTCGCGGAAACAAAATTGAGACATGGTATTGCACTATAACTGTCTCCGCGACAGATTTGTGTGTGCTACAGGAGACAGATCTAGTACAATGGCATGCTGGCTAATCCGTCCTTTGTACCACGTAACCTATTGTTAGTGGGACAAAAGATTTCGTCGTGAAAAGAGAGGAGACAATGCCATGTTGGCAAAACTGTCTCAATTTTGTTTCCGCGAAGTGAGATAGCACCCTTATGTACAGGAGAATGGTGTCGTCATATTTAAAGTTGACATAATGAATGATGAGAAATAAAGTTATTCAGTTGTCTCACGAAGTTTCAAACGTAGAATATTGCGACGTTTCGGCTGCTACTGCAAGCCTTCATCTGGCAATGTGACGTAGCTTGTTGTTGTTGTTGTTGTTGTTGGTTTAGTGGCGTGCTATCCTTCGTAGATTCGAAGATTTCCGCCAGGCGATGTGTATAGAGGGCGTTTTCCTTCTATTTTCGTTGTTTCTCCAGATTTGTTGAGTTGCGTTGCTGGTTCGACGACCAAGATGGCTGCGTGCAATGGTTATTTAGTAATTATTATTAGTTTTTAGGGTTAATATTTTATATAGTTTTGTTTGTTATAATGGAGAGTAACGATAGTCAGAAAAAGAAAGTAACATTATTAGTTGTGCTCAATTCAATTAAATTCAATAATGGTTTATTAATCATTAGAACATTTTACAAGAAAGGCAGTAAAAACTGGAATAATCTTGTTTATATTATTGAACAAATACATAAGCATATACAAGTTAAAAATTAATTTCGATCGAAGTGATATAAGACAAACATATTTTAAAAAAGCAAACTATCATAAGAAGATTAAACATACATAAAAGCAATGATGGAGAGAATACTAGCTCTGAAAGTGTAAGTAGCTGAGATAAGACGAAGGTGAAATTAACATTGATTCAGTAGGTTTACTAGAAAAGGTAAAGGGCTATTTTGAAAGCGTTTAGTTCTGAACTTATATTGGTGAAATGTAGATGTGTGACGTAATGATATATCAACGTGTTTACGGGGTGGTAGCCAATTTTGGCATGTTGGGTTATTTGGCAATGATTTTGGCAAAACTTCTACACAAAGCTAGTCTTCTCTCCTCAAGGCCATAAATTGCACTGTTGACACGCATTTGGATATGAAATATAAAGATGACCTAAAATAATTTTGCATACTCGTTTTTGAATTCTTTCAATATTACTGCTTTGCTCTATTGTCAACCCGCTGTGGAAAACAGGGGCACAATATTAAAAAATAGGTCTTATGTAACCGGTATATATTAAAACCAAGTCTTTTACTGGTAAATGATATTTCTTGATTTTTCTTAACATATATATTTTCCTATTGCATCTTTTCACAAGTTGTTCGATATGTAAATTCCATTTTAAATTAGATTGCACAATAACTCCAAGAATTTTTGCATTGTCAATATTGCATAATTTTGATCTATTTATAAAAAGATCTTCAGGTTGGGGAGGATTCTTCATGAACGTAACATGCAAGGTAAAACATTTTGAAGGGTTGAGAGTCATATTATTTAACGTAGACCAGTTTTCAATTGAGTCGAGTGTGGGTTGTAATTGCGATATTTCGTTTGATTTTCGGCATTGCAGTAAAGAAAGATCGTCAACATATTTGAAATATTTGATTGGTACATCATTACATAAATCATTGACCATAATTAAAAATAGGATAGGACCAAGGCGTGTACCTTGGGGGACCCCGGCATGAATAATTTTAACATCAGATAATACTCCATTTAATTTAGTGCACTGTTTGCGACATTCTAAAAAGCTTGCAATCCAATCAATAATCCAAGGTCTTATGTCAATGAGAATCATTTTTTAATCAGGATATTGTGATCTAATCGCTCAAAGGATTTTTTGAAATCAGTGCAAACAACTGTAGATATAGATTTATTATTTTCACTATTTTGGTAGAGGTTATGTAAAAGTCCAACTAAATAATGTGCTGTTGACAATCCAGGTCTATTTCCAAACTGATGAGAGTCGATATACCTGTTTATATCTTCTAATAACCATTTGGCAACAAAGGATTCTGCCACTTTTGAAAAATATGAAGTTAAGGCAATTGGTCGTAAACTGTTGATGTTTGGGGTTGACTTTTAGGAATGGGAGTCACTTGAGCTAAACGCCACTGAGTAGGTACAATACCGAATCTAAATGACTGGTTGAGTATTTTAGTCAATGGTACACATAACTCACATGCAAATTCCCTTAAGATGCGAACAACTTTAAATAATCTCAAATCTCTATATAACTCCAATGTATGCAATTTTGTACCCATAAGAAATTAAACAATGAAATCTTTATGATTTTCTCTTAATCAAAATATCATGTTATCAATATTGTGCTAAAATTTGCTTAATTTACTTTTAGAAATATTTTCATCCAGTTCTCAGTAATATTTTCATGAATTATTTTATATGTTTATTTTTGTATTGTATGCTCATCTATTGCTTTGTAAAGCATTGCATCATTAGTCCATGGACTAACGCTTTGCTTTGGATTTTTACCAAATAAAACCGAACTGAATTGAATTGAATTAAATTGACAGGTATATCGTCATTAATAGACGCTTTGTGTAATTGTAATCTACAAAGTTTACAATATACTTCCCAGTAACCAACCTCTAAACTTTTACTTTGTGAAGGCAAAAAGGTAGGTAAAGAATTCCTATCTAAAATAGGTAGATCTTCGGCAATAGATACAAACATATTATTGATTGCATTGGCAGCATCTTTAAAACACTCAGGTTTATGTGATTCGATACCAGGAATTGTAATTGGTGCAGGATCACGATTTCCATTCGTAAGTATTTTGATATGTTTATACCATGCTGATGGGTTATTTAGTTTTTCTCTTTTGACACGTGAATTATAATAATTTTTCTTCGCATCAGATATAGCTTCAGCTACTTTATTGCGTAAGTATTTCCAAAGATCATTATTTTTTTCCTTGAAAGCTTTCTGTCTATCTCGAATAAGAGATTTAATATACGGGGTTACCCAAGGTTCGTCAGTGTTACACACTTGAACTTCACATGTAGGTAAGTATAAATCAAGGTGAGTTTGAATAGTAGAAATGAACCGAGATACTATTAATGATAAATCAGAAGTTTCATTAAAATTTCCTCCCACGTGTGGGCAGTGATCCACTGACCGAAGGACCGTATGCCACTGTCATTTAAAGGTCGAACAATTCTTTTTTTCTTTTTGATTTTACCATTTCGATTCGAATATGTACCTGCTTCCCAAATAATGCAATTATGATCACTTTTGCCAATAGGGGGCTGGATCAAAATACCAGTATAAAACTCATGAAAATTATTAAAAATCTTATCAAGTATTTTACATTCCTTGTAGGTTTATCTACTATCTGTTTGAAATTATCATCACTTAAAATGGCTTGACAAATTAATTATGTTATTGTCTCTCAATCCTATTTATATGAACCTTTTATATTTCTAAAATGATATTGACAATGATTTCATTCAATTAATACATTCTGGTATCGTAGTAAATTCAAGAGTTCAGGACATCACATTAGGAGAATGACATAGTAACATCTAAGAGTATATCGATTCCCAATATCTTACAGGTCATTGAATCTTGCAGGTCATTGTATCTTCCAGTGCCTTTTATGAAGGCTGGAACTTTACCTATATGTTCCTCATTTCCTAATAAGTCACGTAAGCTTGGATTATTTTTCTTTATTGATCTATACATTTTTCTCCTTTGTCGTTCGTATTTTTTACAAGACAATATGAAATGCTCAATTGTTTCCAACGTTTGGCATTCGTTGCAAAATCCTGTATAGTGTTTTTTTTATAACATATTTATAGTAATCTAAATAGCATTTACCAAGTCTAAATTGGTGAATGATTCTTTCATCTTTTCTGCAAAATCCTTTTATTTCAAAAGTGGCATTTACTTCGCGTTGTATATTGTAAAGGTGTCTACCTTTATCATCGCGATTCCAAGTTCGCTGTTGCGAACGCAATTTATAGCGGTGGCGAGGATTCCGAGCGCAATTGTTTGGCTCCGCCGGAGCGGTAGCCGCGCTGCGATTGGTCAATATGCTGTTGTTTGGCGCCGCCGAAGCGGAGGCCGCGCTGCTATTGGTCGAAAGTAAGGCGGGTGCGGGTGTGCTTGCGGACGTTGCAGGAATGCAAGTGGCTGAGTCGCTGTGATCGGACAGTGCGGACGTGGATGAAATGCGGCGGGCTGCACCCTCGCTAGCAGTAGAGGGCGGTGCATGGCGTCGGATAGTGGGTAACCATTCTCCAGGAATGTCAATGCCGTTGTCTCGGTTAATGTTGTTCGGATGTTCATATGCATGCCTCTATCAAATTGACCCATTCCATTATAAGAACCATGAAAAAAGACAGATTAATGGAATTTACATACACAACACGTGGTAGAGCTGCTCGCACGTGGCGTCACAGAATGAAAACTTCAAATATTCATAACTTCGCTAGTTTTTGGTCAATTTTCACTCAAATTTTCTCTTTAGTTTTCTGCATTTTTAAACAAATCAATAAAATTCCAGGGTGAACTTCCCCTTTAAGTCTGTGAAGACGGGCTTCTACAAAGGCCGAAATATATCCCGAATAATTTGACAAAGTTATTTACTAGGGTTTATGAGCTAAATATTCTAAATGTGAAATATTACAAATAGATATTCATTTTCAAAATACCTGAAAAATTAACCATGGACAGTTAATTTCATTTCAACATAACCAAAAGTTATAAATACATGCAATAAGAATTCGTTTATTCCATTTTGGACTTTTGGTAATGTCGGAATATAATACTGTTCTCGATTTTCTCCACGACCTCGCGGCTCTACGTTCACTTTACTTTCTACGTACAGCCGCTGCAGTAGGTTTGCTCCATCTTAAAGGTCAACTATTTAAATTTATGAACGCCCCCTCTCCCATCATGAAAATTTAAATTACGGCCTCTTGCTGTTTATTAATGTCTGTTAAGAGCTGTTTCTTCTTCTGACATGTCTGATAAATTACCTGAATCACTTATAATTGATGTTTTAAACGAACGTGTCATGTTTTGGTTTGAAATATTACTAACTTTGATGATTAAAACGACTACAGCAATCGTGAGTATAAGTAACATTAGCAACACTATTACTCCAAATAGAACGAACATTCTATACATATCATCATTTGATAAATGACTCGTGGCATGAGTAGGATTGGCTTCAATAATGTTTATATCGGTACTGCAAGTCGATATTCGCATTTCCGATGTTAGTTCACGACTACTGAGAGTTATAGTTTTTAGAAGATTTGACGTTGTCGGGGAAATTTCATTTTCAAATTGGAGTTTTTCCCAAGTAATAACATTACATTGACCTATCTTTTCCCCCGTAAAGTCTGAAGTGCAACACTTTATTGGAATATTAGGTTTGACCCAAACTTGCTGAATCAAAGAAGTAGCATTTTGTGTCGCATCGGATTTAGATGGAACTCTTTCATGCTGCTGAATGCAAATGATAGAACCAGGGAGACTGCCAATGGAAGCTACACACTTCACTGCATGCCAATTATCACCAAAATTTAACTTAGGTGAAGGCGCTAGAGTGCATGTCGGCACTCCTGGCATGTATTCTACAGTTAATTTCACTTCCTGTGTGTAATTGCTGAAATGTTCTCCGTCCTTGTACATATCGCAAACGTAAGTCTCAGAATCGTCGCCCGTCACATTAAATATCGTCAATTTAATCAGAATAATGTATGCTTTAAAAATCAATTCCTCTACCACTATCCGTTCATACTGATCATTACTCAGTTTATCCACGAGCACTTCACGGTTTTGATAAAAGGGCTCATTGTTATTATTCTCTCTTAGAGTAAATGACAAACTTACATCAGCTCTAAATTGAAAATATATTTCAGCTTGGTCTCCTTCAGACAAAATAATTTGAGAAGGACGCGATATTTCAAAACATTCTCCTAAAAAACCTGCAATTATTAAAGCCAAATACAGTGGTGTAGTAAATGACTGCATTATGAAAGGAATACGTGCCCCCATAACAAAGAAATGTAATTAAGTGTATAGCTTTGTGTTTGATTTGGTTTATCTAGAAGGGCTTTTAGGTCTCCTCGTTATCTTTTTATACAATATACTAGATATATATATGATAAAAATGGCATAAGGTGCTATGAGAAAAATTAATACTGATGTATTCGAACGGTAAAACGTGAAAGGATGACAGGGTTCGTCAGTGGAAGTCGATGTTTCGATTGTTTTATCTACAATTGTTGTTTGATCGTCCCGTGTTGGAACACCAAGACCTCTCTCATCATCCTCGTAAGAGTTTTTACTGATTGTAGTCGATGGACGTTCAATGGGCTCATAAGTAAAGTCCAAGCAATCGTCTTTAGACTTGGTGAGATAAGGACTTATGGAACAACAAGAGCTGGTAACGTCCTCTCTCAATTGAAAGAAAGCAGTAAATGCTTTTCCTATTGTTTGGATCATAAATGGTGTATGGGCAATTGCCGTTCCTGATGGATTACGCGAATAACAAATTGTGTTTCCCTTCGGATAACCGTCAGTTGCTTGACACTCCAAGATAGAACTATCGTCTAGACCACCGATGGAACTATATGCTCTCTTTTCTTCTCTAATCCACTGGCAAACTGCAGGCCCGGGAAGCGAATAAACATGTAAGATATTCGTGTCTGAAATGTTACCTGCCTTTGTCACAAACTGACACGTATATTCTCCTGTATCAGCTAGAGCAGCGTTTTCGATCGTTAAGAATGCTGTAAAATTGCGGGTGTAATTCCTATAAAGTGTTTCTGTACGTATAGAATATTTACTATGAGATGCAGGTTCTTTTGGAAGTCCGTTGATGATGAGAACGTGTTTATTAAAGAGGATTTCAAAAGCAATGTGTGATGTTCTCTTATCAAAAAATCTGAAATTTAAATTAATGGCCTTGCCTTCTCTAACGTAGGAGGGTCCTCGAGTAGTCGCAAGTGAAAAATGTATCGGCAAAGTTAGAAAGAAGATCCACTTCATTCCGCACATTTTGCATGATGGTTGATATGAATTCCGTTTTCTTCAACGGAGACACGTGCATGAACCTGGAACAAAATATAAAAAAGGAAACAGAATCATTGGAGGATCCAGGAGGTTTGGGCGTAGGCTTCCTTCCCCTGTAAAAGCAATACTGTGTTTTATACTGCTCTTCCACACGGCCTGAAAAGGAAACGTACAAGAAGCCAAATTGAATTGAATTTTTTTTTCTTTTTTGTTTTCCTTTTTCTTTTTTTTTCTTTTTTTTTTGTTGTTGTTAATTTTGTTTAAACGTTGGATTGAGGTTCACTGCCAAGTGTTATCCGTTACCGCGGAAAATGTACATGACGGATATCAACCAATGTTAAAAATCGACATCAATTCCGTTAGTATGGGAGCCCCGTAATGGATACAATGTATATTTATAAACAATAGATTTATTCGTTTCGTGTGCGTGTGACAGCAGCCCTAGCGAATTCTATGGTCACACATCCGAAAGGCGCGCCTACTCGTTTTTTGCCAATTTTGACCCGTCACCGATCGGTTGCCACCGGACACTGCCCAGGCACTGCTGTTATTTAGGGAATAACTTACGTGCACGCACAAAATACGTATACCCTCATTTCAATCCACAAAACCTACACACACATACACACACACACACACACACACACTTACATACCTTCAATAACACTCACACGATCTTGTTATGGATAATTCATCATCATCAGATAAGGAGAAATGTCATATTAATTGGTTCCTATATATTTGTGTGTGTGTGTGTGTGGGTGTGTTGTAACTCTTTGTATACAATGTTCGTCATAAAGGTGGATTTTTTTTTCACTCCAGCAACTTCATTTTGCTCCGACTTTAATTATGTCAATATGTTTAACCCAGCTTTCATATTTCGATATCCTGTCTATTTCTTGGACGTTCCTGAAACCATTCCTGGGGATTTTTTTAGATAAAAAAAGTTTGTCAATCCCCACAATTCCAATTGTTGCCATTTCCCCCTAATCTGGGGCCTTTTTTTTTTTTTTTTTACCCGGCCCCCTCAGTCCTACCCAATGAAAAGCGTCTGAGGTGTATAGGGTTGTTCTTCTTCTCGAAGTTAAATCTACGTTTATGGTTACAGGCTTGGGACTCTATTGTAGGGGAGGGGTTCAGGTGTAAAGCGTGAACGGTGAAAATGGAATATTTTATTCTGCCTTTATTATAAATACCCAAAAAAAGTCAAAACCCTGAAACCATAATTATTATCATGCCAAATTTGGTTTTAGCCTTCATGACAAGGTTGTAAATGTTGAATATAGTTTATGTTATGCTTGACTGATATTCCATAAAAACTTATTTGAGAAGATAGAACTTGTCATGGTGTAAGTATGAATAAAATACATTTTTTAACAACAATCCCTTCAACAAATAAAACAACCCCTTCCCCAAGACAATTGACCTGATCATGATACCCGTAAATCTGTAATTTACTTAAAGAGCATATCAACCTCTCCAAGACGCATCCATGCGATTAGGATGTGGGGGGGGGGGGGGGGGGATTGGTCGCCCGTGGGGTGGCAAAACGTTTGGAAATCTTGGGAAATGAAAGCCGGAGCAATATGATATTACTGGAGCGCGAAAAATTCTACTTCTACACATGTTCTATGTCAAACAGTAATATATACCCCTCAAAAAAATTCAGCACTGACATGTTTTGAGGTGCTTTTCGGTTATTCCTGACATTTATACCATTGGCAATTTCATTTTTCTTCTTGTTAATGATACTTTTATTTGTAATGTTTAAGAGACATGCTTGCATGCACAGAAAACCCGGACAATCATTAGGAAAAGTGAAATGAAGCAAATTGATTTCCTATTATAGGACTAATGACTATTGCTAGCTACCCAACGTGAGCAATAACAAATAATTGTGCAACTTTTCACTTTTCGATTTGGCTAGTATTCAGGACCTTCAAATGGGCAAATAAAAAAAAAGGAATAAATGTGCTTTTCAATGCTACGATAAATCAAGAATTATCCTCTCTTAATTCCTGTTTTCGAAATTAAACGGAGTGACAAGGTAATAGTGGGGAATGTTATGTTATTCCGTAGGACTAAGCTGCCAAATTTAATTTTCTGATTGTTTTGGCTTCTAAAGGGTCCCACCAAACCAAAAATGGAGGGGGTCAAATTTTCAGACCCCGCCTTCACTTCGTATTGGGCCTTTTAGGGGCGGCATTTTGGCCCAATGTGTAAATTTTGTGTTTTCATACCTAATTCGCAAATTTTTCTCCTATTTGGGTGGCAAGTATAGTAAAAAATGTCAAAGGAATTCACACTAAATAGTACTGCATCATGAATATTTACTTCCTTTACCGTTTAAGGGTCTCAAATTGCAGAAGAACTGGGGAAAATGAAGGGCGGATGAATAAAATTCAGAAAAATATGGCGTTTTTATTTCCTTTTGGGCTAGAATGTCAAAATTAATGAGTAAAAATGGTATTAAACATTGGAATGAATGAGAAATAAATGTCACATACCATTTAAATGGCAATTCAAGCCTATTATAGACTTTTAAAGGTAAAAATATACCCCAATTTAGTATTTTAACAGATGTATATGTTACTTCGACAACAGAGGGCGACAAACCCATTTTTATAAATTTTCCAAACATGCTTTTAAATATCAACTTCAGATCACTATAAATGCATGTATGATCTAAAATTAAGAGAAATTTAGAAATTTAATACTTTTACAAAGGGAGTTTACTCAAACAGTGCGTTTTGATTTTTTTTTTTTACAACTTGATTTGCACTAATCGTCTGCTTGAAATAAAAACAAATGGCGCTGTAATATTTTTGTTCACTCTTGACACATAACACAACCTTAGACTAATCTAAAGAATTATTGGTATACAACATGTACAATTTCGGAGTCATATATTTTTTTTTAATGAAATAAATCCAATGGAAAAGGAAAAACACATATTTTGTAGTATGATTACAGGGAAAGTCTATAAGACCACCAATGAATATCATTTGTTGTAACTATAAAATCCTTCTTGTCGGGCTGCCGTCTCGATATCAATAAGAATACTGATGGCAAATTTTTGTAGGAGTACTAGCATGACATCATACTTGGTGCCGGAATGCTGACATTTGATTGGAAGACATCGTCTATTTCCCAAACACCATCCATTTCAAAGGAAGAATGTAATTTGCAATTAGTCTTGTATATGACATATCCTACATAGATTGTGAGGTGTAAATTATAATTGCAACTTCGAAGTAACTTATGTAACCCTATCTCACTAGGTTCTTTGATCAAAACACAGTTTCTATCTGAGCTATAATTGTTCTTTTCCTTTTCTCCAATGGTTGTTGGACCTGCAGAACAGTATGTGATATCTTCAGTTCCTTCAAATTTATAGGGTCTCCACTGTACAATTTTGTTGGAAGCGAACCCTTGTCAACTTCTGAATGACATCACCATCATCATCACTATCATGAAGTTTAAGTGTAGTCATTGATCGATCCATGTTCAGTTTAAAGTTACTTATGTCTAATTAGAATTCCAAATTAACACCATTAAAAGTGTTTTATTTTGTTCAGAGACTTGAACCGTCTTGACCACATCGTGGGAAAAAAAAAAGCACTTGAGATCAGAGACTTAAAGAGAAAAGTGTTCGGTTATGAAGGGGTTGCACAGAAAATTTGCCTTTAAATTTATGCTTTTTAAGAATAATGGCTTTGTAATTTGTTGATGTTAAAGGGGAATCAAACCCAAGGAGAGAATCAACCTTACAGGAAAGAGGAAAATGAGAGGAGCACTCTAAAAAAAGTTTCATCAAAATCGGTCATAAAATAAGAGAGTTATGGAAGTTTGAAAAGTCTAGTTGTTCCTTCTATGGGTATCCTCAAATTGGCATCATCGGCTTCAAAATGGCTGATCTTATGGACAACTCTCCATTCATTTTGTACACAAATTTTCAGATTTTCCCCATTTACTTTCAAAATGTGTCTTCTTTACTTCTGAGCTCAAAATATGACATGGGAAAATATATTTCACACAACATATGTTGAGCTCAGAAGGAGGTAAGATATATTTCGAAAGAAAATGGGAAAATTGAAAATTTGTGTACAAAACGAATGGAGAGTTGTCCATAAGATCAGCCATTTTGAAGCCGATGATGCCAATTTGAGGTCCCCATAGAAGGAACATCTAGACTTTTCAACTTCATAACTCTCTATTTTATAACGCGATTTTGATGAAACTTTTTTAGATTGCTCCTCTCATTTTTCTCTTCCTGTAAGGTTGATTCTCTCCTTGGGTTGGATCCCCTTTAAACAAAATTATTGCAAGCGCGAAGCGAACTGTTTTTTTTTTGTTTTTTTTTGTTTTTTTACTGAAAATTGAGTTAATTTTGCATTATATACCCTATTTAACATCACCGAGCGCGAAGCGCAAGCCGAAAACAATGAGCTCAAAATTGGAGTTGCTTTTAAAGAATAATGGCTTTGTAATTTGTTGATGTTAAAACAAAATTATTGCAACGCGAAGCGAACTGTTTTTTTTTTTTTTTGTTTTTTTGTTTTTTTTTTGTTTTTTGCTGAAATTGAGTTAATTTTGCATTATATACCCTATTTAACATTAACATCACCGAGCGTGAAGCGCGAGTCGAAAAATTGGCGTTTTAAAAGACATACATGGGTAACATGGGGCACATTTTAGTATTAAAAGTGCCCCTTTTGATTACAAAAATGACATTTTATTAGCTAAGAAAAGAGCACTTTTAAGGTGGATGATAAAGTGGGGTCACATCGCCCTCCTGCCCCCCCCCCCCCGGTTTCGCCGCTCTGAAGTGAGCCTTTCCGTGGTTGACGATGAAGATAACTATATTCTTGATGGGCGATGTGAGCTTCATGTTTTTGTATTGACTTGACGTAGTCACTCTCTGTTATGGGGTCTTGAACTGTAATGACACTGGATACAAGTACCTAGAGTATCACAAGTCCTAATCAAAGAAATAGTGAAGAATAAAAAAAAACAACAACAACAAAACAACAAACAACAAAAAAAAAATCACCAGACAGTGGAAGACAGAGGAATAGAAATAGAGATGGATAATGTTTTATCTGATAATGCCCAATGTGGGGTTAGTTGGGGGTTCTTTTCGTAAGGTTAAAGCTTTATATTTGTATTCTGTAATAAGAAAAATGTAACGTTTGAATATAATTTGTATCGATACATTATAATTTCATAAACTAAACAAATCAAACAAACAATTCCCTGTTTAAAAATATAATTGTGAGCTCTATCCTTTTGCGCAATATCTAAGGTGCATGCCAAATTTCATCGTAATTTCATGCCCCGGGTCAAATAAAGCAAGTTCAGTATTAAACAAAATGTTTTGTTCTGGTTCTGATATTGGTATAATATACAGAGGGGAAAGGAGCACGCTTTGACATATGAACAGTGGGATGTACACAAAGACTTAACGATTGATCAAAAGTTACGATTGATTTTTTTCTTGGTAACCTCATTTGAAAATCAGGTACAGTCATGGATTAGGATTTGGATTATGATCAACTTTGAAGCATCCTGTCCCATGATGAGGCTACCGAAAAAAATCAATCGTAACTTTTAATTAATCGTAAGTCTTTGTGTTACACCCCCAGATCTGTTAATATTTGGTGTGTTGGGGAGATAGTATGTTTTCTTATGTTTGTACCCTGTCTCTTTGGGTTTGGAAATATGATGTAACGATTCATTCAATCAGCGATGTATCTAGGGGGGGGGCATTGTCTTTGTTTCCGTATTTTTTCACCATTCCATAATTAAAAACGTTCCTTGGCAAGATATATTTAAGTTTTCAGTTCTATTCTTTCTATCTAAATTTTTCTTTCGCGTAACGCGCTCTCAATGTGTTGTAGGTTTTAAAGTCGTTTGCGGAGAATCAACAAAAAACGTTTTAAACTATTTTTTTTTTTGTATCTAAAAGAATCTGAGGCATTCGGCTCCCAATATATTTTGTGCAAAAGGTCTACTGGTACCCATGAGGTCAGGAACGGTTGCTTTGAATCACCTTTCCGGCTGCTAAAAGATAATCTATGTCCAATATAAAAACTCAATGTTTGTGATATCGATACCGAATTATACACCAATGACTTCCCCAAACCCCTCGATAATTTGGAAACCATTGATTATATATATATGGTAGCTTGTTGTCGGTTTTTGTATTTTGCTTTTTGTTGTTGTGTAGTTTCTGTTTTTGTTTTATTTTGTTCTTCCTCCCCCCCCCATTTTTAAAGGTTTTATTTCCTCAACATCTGCATGCTAACAGTGTATACATTGTCAATACATATGAAGGAAAGAGTGATCCGTAGTCAATACATGAACAACGTATTATAATAAGGACATTATGCAAAAAAGAAATTATAATATTACAACTTGTATAGATTTTGGCGGGTGCGACGGGGGGGGGGGGGGTGGGCTCAAAGTAATATTGAAAATGCACGATATTGTCTTAAGAATGTGAAATTTCAACTTTATATTATTTCTGATCCACTCATGCATTTAGAGTGTCCAAAAGATGATATTGAGAGAATTTTTAAATTATTTTCACAAACGTGTTTGTCGCCATCTGGTGTTGAAGAACGATTTCTAGGGATAATCCATGCTTATTTTTATTACAGCTAGAAATGGTTATATTGAGGATGTAAGATATATGTACTTCAATTACACAACTTGAACTACAACTGTATGGTTACAAAGTGTCTTTTCAACTCCAAATTTTAGCTCAAACAAAGGAAATTGACTCGTTTTTAAACATTTTCATTTTTAAAAGGATATTTTTTTTAAATATTTCTTCACAAAATGACCCCCATGGAGTAAAAATAATAAAATTTTTGTGATGACATGTCACTAAGAATGAACTAGTATAACATTTCTGTAACTTTAGATTAAAAATTGTATTCAAAATTTGATTTGAGGAGGAATGCAAGGCATTTTATTATTGGGCCAATATGTCGCCCCCTAAAGGGCCCCCAGGAAATGATGGAGGGGTGTGAAAATTATGACCCCATAAATTTCTTATAACTTGGACCCTAATGAACCTAAAAATGCAAAAATATTAATTTTGGCGTTAAAATCGCACAAGAGATGTTTAAGTGACATACCATACCGCACTATAATTTAAACAAGAAGGACTATGAGCGAAAAGGATGTACTACACATAGACACTCTAAAGGGCCTGTCCCACAGAGGGCGATCGTTGTTGTGACAACCAACGAACTACCTGTCGCCACCATGCTACGGCCTTCTTCGCCTAGTCAGTTCACCAAAATCAGGATCGGCCTTTTATTTAGATAATGTAGAGTCGCCGCAAATTTTTTAAATTTTCAAAAATCTCTCACGACACAAATTATATTGCGCGTCTGAGAGGAAAAATACGAAACACAAAACAACTGGGGCAATGGTTGTGGTAGTGGTGGTGGTGGTGGTGGAGGTGAGGGGGGGGGGGGGGGGGGGGGGGGGGGGGGGGGGTGGCAGTTAAAACTTTCAATCCGATTATCATTAAAACAACTTATTTAAATATTTAAAAAATAGAATTACAAATCGATTATTCATGTTCATAATTGTAATAAAATTAATGTTCAAGAAAATTGCCTTCTAGTCTGCGCCCCCTTTATTTTCAAATTTGCTGTATGTAAGGGTCCTTCTTTTTCCGAATCCTTGATCCCCGACGGGGAGGGGGAGGACTGCGCACAAACTAGCCTCGCTACACAAGAGCGGGGAGGAGCAGCTTGGGTAAAAATCACTGCGGCGGATCAAGGATTTTAAAAAGGGTGGGGCAGCCCAAAATTTTCTTAAAATAAGGGGACAGTAATTTTTCTTTTTGTGTATGTGTCCTTTTGATTTTTAAATCGTTTTAAAATCGTTGCAACCCCCTGGATCCGCCGCTGTATCCCACATGAGTAAGGGAAAGCATGGGGTAAACCCATGTCTATACACACAATGAAACTTTTTTTTTTTTTAAATCAATATTTTTTAGGAAACACTAGCCTACTTAAAATGTAATAAAATGGGTTTATTTGTAACATAAAAAAAGGGCGACTTGGGGCGAGTTCCCAGCCATGTCTTTGTTATTGAGTTTTTAAAGCACAATTATGATTTTCGGAGACATTCCAACCATTTTATAGGTATTTAAATGGTCAAAACTGAATGAATTACTAAAATCTCTAAATATGCTTGGTGTTCTAATAATTTTGGCCACCACTGTATATATATATTATATATATATATATAGAATAATATAATATATAAAAACACAACACAAAAAGAAAGTTCCCCCTATTTTCAGATATCAATAATTTCGAAACAAGAAGGAGTTGAAAAAAAATATGATTATATGTCCAGTAGGCAATTTAATTAGCTACCATGCGAGCGAATTTTATTTAAAAAATCATGAAGTCATGCTTCAGTGAGCAATGGTGAATTGCAAAAATGTCATTTTTTTGAAGTTCACAAGCCTAAAATCTCAACTTTGTTTCAATGAAATCGGACCAATTTTCAGATTCTAAACATTGTACACGTCAGAAAGTATGCAAAACGTGCCTCCAAACATACGGAAAGAAAAATAGCTCCAAATTTCACGGAAGATGAGCATGCAGCAAAAATGCCAAAACGCAATTTTTTACCAAAAAAAAAAAAAATATATAAAAATCTCGGGAGTCGGACTCAAGCCTCTGAATGACAGTTTATTCTTTCATACCACTACTATTAATAATATCGACAACTTAATTCCTAATTTAAATGAACCAACTAGGATATATTAGTGTACGCTCAAGGCTGGTTAGTAAGTAATTAATTTTAAACGGTCCGGAAAATCAAATTCGGGTGCAGCTCAAACAGAATTTGTCAAAACGAATGATACTATACGCCGTCCGGCCGCCGGTACGGGTTATGTGATCGCAGCATAAGGTGGGGCATAAAGGATACCTTTGGTACTAATATTTTTGTTTTCCCTTAGCATAATTTTGAAAATATAAGCTGAGTACAAGTAAAAGTTATCGTGTTGAAGCTTGAACTAGGGTGAAGTAACATCAACAAAGTCATTGGAAATGACGATAGTTTTGAGCGCAAATTAAACCTTATCATGCATGTACCTATACTTTACTGTTAACGATAAAAAAGCAATAATTTGATATGCTTTACAGTGACAAAACGACGGCTGCTATTTGCATGACCATATCATTAAACTGAATTGGGGGCAGCCACTCAGCCCAGACCCTATTTAAAAAAGAAATCTCTCATGAAACCGATTTTTGGCATATATTGTAATTTACCCTTTTCAGACATGAGGCTTTTTCGAGTTGTAAGCACAAGACCCTAATAACCAAACTTATACACTGAAACCTAACCTCGTCCGTCAGTGACGGACTAGCTTTAAAGCTAGTCAGTCAAGACGGACTAGTTTTAAAGCTAGTGTGTCATGTGTAGTCCGTCGAGACGGACTGCTTACAACTGAATCCAAATCTCTCAACTTGACGGACGAGCTTTAAAGCTAGTCCGTCACTTGATGTTAGTCGTCGATGCGACGGACGAGCTCAATAAAATTGGAATGGTAGCCTCAGTTTACCATTAGAATGACTTGACACTAGTACTGCAATGTCGCTTACAAATTGAAATGAACTGACTAGCTTTTGGAAATACACACAGATGCAAGATGTCAATTATTAATCTCCATTGTAAATTTAGAGCGGCATGTTCCGAACATAATCAAGTGAATACATAATTCTCAAACAAGGTGTTTTGACCCTGACAATCTTAAAGCTTACGATACATAACACAATCACGACAGAATGCAATTCACGAGTAGGTTCAAACTATTGTTCTCCATTCTTTAATTACAGGGCTAATTGAATACCTCGTTACTATAGAACCCAAGAATCTGGTCTATTCTAATAAGATTACTAGTGAATGCCCGGCTAAGCAACAGCAGTAAATACAAGGTGAATAGCATCGAGTGAACAACATGCGCATTGCGTAAAAGGACATCATCTATATTTGTATTATCGTATGTGAATGCTATTTAATGAGCAAACTGTAAGGAAGGCAGATCCGATATACCCCGTGAAAACTCAGATTTTGATGATAATGGCGATCTCCTTTCATGACATGTTGTGTGAGTACTCTGTTTGAATCTCTCATGTCATAGATATCGTTATTTTTTCACATGGATTAATACTATAATCACACTAACGCAAAACAAATTCTGTCTTGCCAAATTAATTTATAAATTGCTGTTTGTTTCAACTAATACAATATACAAATAATGAATTCATTTTCAATTTAAGAATTATATGTGCCACTATTTCTTGTAGATTACTATCTGAAAGAACAGAATATTGGATTAGAGGCGCGATTGCGGGATTCAGTCTGAGGTGGCTCTCAAGAAAGATAATGCGTAGAAAATGCAAAAATAGGCGGCCTACAACAAACAAGACAATGATGATGCAAGCATTGGCGGGGAACCCAGGGGAACAGTGGGGACCGTTTCACCCTCGATTTTTTTCTGGGAGGATCGTCCCCCTTGATTTTTTAAAGTGATCAGCTAGTGAAGCTAATAAAGAGGCAAAAATGTATGTTGAATATATGCTAAATGCTATTTTAAGCCCCCCCCCCCCCCCCTCATCGTGACATCAAATCGCCGCACTGGAAGCAAGCATATAAAGTATAATTTCAAAATGCATATTATTAGCGTTATGGATTGCATCTAACTTGTTTGTTTGGCCGGGCTTCAGTGTAATTATTTCACATTTTGATTTTCCAAATTAAATCTCAACATCACATTATTTGATAATTGCCATAATGTTAACTATAATGCCTCCTGTATTATTTCCTGTATTCTGATATCATCTAATAAAATGATTTTGGCTTGAATTCTTGAATTTTTGTGAAAAATTAATCGTATCTTTAAAATGTTTCTCATATTTCAGATTTGACGTCTCTGACAAGCTGATGAAGCCGTATTAGCTATTTCGTAATGCTAGTCGCGTCAAGACAGAAGTAAGAACATCGCGACAGACAAGCGCGACTGACTAGTTTTGACATCTTTGACACTCTTGACGGACTAGCTGTAAAGCTAGTCCTGCTCAAAAGCTCGTCAGTCTGGGCATCACTACGACTAGCTTTTATTGCTAGTCCATCAACTAGTCGGTCAAAACGGGACTAGCTTTAAAGCTAGTCCGTCGTGACCGACTAGCATTAAAACTAGTCCGTCGTGACGACTAAACTTGACGGACTAGCTTTCAAGCTAGTCCGTAGAGACGGACGAGCTTTAAAAGCTAGTCCGTATTAAGCGGATTGTGTGAAGGAAAAATAGTCCGTGCGTGACTGACTAGCTTAGTCAGTCTGGGCATCACTACGACTAGCTTTAAAGCTAGTCGGTCTACCCGTTTAGGTTTTCAGTGTACATTTCATTTAGCCCACAATCATAAGTACATGTATCATTTACCTGAAATAAGCCCATTAATCTACAATTTTCTTTACATTCTTTTCGTTATTCACCTACATCTTTATTTAATCGAATTACAATCTCTTTTTCAATCTCCAATACTTACTCATACACTGAAAACTAACCTCGTCCGTCAATGGACCGACTAGCTTTAAAGCTAGTCGGTCAAGACGGACTAGTTTTAAAGCTAGTCTGCCATGTTAGTCCGTCAAGACGGACTAGCATACAACTAATCTACATCTCTCAACTTGACGGACGAGCTTTAAAGTCGTCCGTCAAGCTTGATGCTAGTCCATTGACGTGACCGACTAGGTCATAAAGTAGCTGGGGGACCCAGTTTATCCATTAGAATGACTGACTAGCTTTTGATACAAATAGTTGCAATGTCGTTTCAAGGTACCTTCTCTATTTATTCTGTTTCCGAGCATAATCAGTTGATACATCTGAAACAAAGGTTGTTTTCGCTTTGACAATCTGAAGCTACGAGACATACATCTATCATGACAAGTATGCAATTCACGAGTACCGTAGATTCCAAAATTTGTTCTCCATTCTTCAATTACAGGCTAATTGAAATACCTTGTTACAATAGAACTCAAGAACCCGTATTTCCTTACAGATTGCTGGTGAATTTTCCGGCTTAGCAACAACAGTGAATAGAAGTTGGATACAATCAACATTCTCAAACAAAGGTTGTTTTTTGCTTGACAATCTTAGAGCATTACGATAGCCGAAATAACATAAATCGTGACAAGTATGCCATTCACGAGTAGGTTAGAAATATTGTTCATTCTTTAAGGCCGGTCCCACTGACGGGAGGATTAATTGCGCATGAGTTGCGTATACAAATTTCGTTCATTCCCAAACAAAAAACAAAAACAAAACAAACAATCGCGCAATTCATACGCAAATCATCCTAAAGAGCCAGTGGGACCGCGCCTTTAATTACAGGCTAATTGGATACTTCGCTACTATAGAACCCATGAACCGTCTATTCTTATAGATTGCTGATGAAATGCCTGGCTTAGCAACAGCAGTGAATAGAAAAGTGGTACAATTGATTGAAATAACATGCGCATTGCGAAAAGGACATCACTATTGCATGTATTAGTTGCATTATCTGTATGTGAATTCCATATATGAGGCAAACTGTACAGACGCACACTGATATACCCCGTAAAGCTTAAGATTTTGATATATAAGCGATCTCCTTCCTGTGACATGAATTGTGTGAGTACTCTTTTTTTAATTCCTTATGTTTCAGTTCACAGATAGCGTTATTTTTTTTCACATGGATTAATGCTATACTCACCAACCCGAAAAATTATGTCTTGCCAAATCAATTATGAATTGTGCGTATTTACAACGATAGTAACAATCACATTAAATTATGAAAATTGAAGTTTAATTCTAATAATAAATATAGGCGCCACTTTTCTTTTAAATTACTTGTATCTGAAAGAAAAGAAATATGGATTAGAGGCGCGACTTTGGGATTCTGAAGTGGCTCTCAAGGACAAGTGTTACGCCGAAAATGCAAAAGCAGGTAGGCCTACAACCAAAAGTCATGATGATGCAAGCCATGACGGCGACTCCTGGGCCCGTGCCCCCATTATTTGATAATTGCCATAATGTTAACTAATTGTGCCCCTCTGTATTAATTCCTGTCTTCTGATTTATATCATCATAATAAAATGTTTATTTGTATTTTTTATTTACTTTTTTTTTGGATCAAATTCTTGTGAAAAATCGTGTTTTAATCGTATCTTTATAATGTCTTCTAATATATCAGATTTGACGTCTCTGACCAGTGGTGAAGCCATATTAACCTTGTCCGTCATGCTCGTCTGTCAGACAGCAGCAAGAACATCGCGGCAGAAATGCGCGACGGAATAGCTTTTTACACCATGAACGACTAGCTGTAAAGTAGTCCGCTCAAGAGCCGTCAGTCTGGGCATCACATACGACTAGCTTTTAGGCTAGTCCGTCAAACTAGTCGGTCACGACGACGAGCTTTAAATTAGTCGTCGCGACCGACGGCATTAAAACTAGTCCGTCTTGACGGACTAACTTGAAGGACTAGCTTTCAAGCTAGTCCGTAGAGACGGACGAGTTTTAAAGCTAGTCCGTAATAACCGGTTGTGTTGAAGGAAAACTAGTCCGTCGTGACCGACTAGCTTTAAAGCTAGTCAGTCTGGGCATCACTACGACTAGCTTTAAAGCTAGTCGGTCTACCCGTTTAGGTTTTCAGTGTACATGTCATAAGTATTCCTAGTTTTAAAGCAATGAAGGCAGCTTTCTGGTTACAATCATGATTAATACCTAACTATAACAATAACAAAAATGTTCTCCATTTTTGGAGAGCTTGATTCCAAAAGGCGCAAATCCACCTTTGACCAAAATGGATTTTAAATCATATATAAGTGCATTTTAATGCGGCGGTTACAACTCGTCGTAGGCTACGGGGCACATGCCATCAACGTAGCCTGCGTTGCATGTGCAATGCACGCACAGGTCCTAATTCAACTTCTGCGATTCCTGCATTTCTATAGTAGGGTTATGTTAAAACTTTCTGCACGTCGTACATGCATTTTACCTGCAAGTTACGTCCGCCTGCACGAATTTTCTACGAAAATCCATCGTAGAAGTTGCACGTCGAAGGTACGGCGAGTTGTGACCGCCGCATATAAAGCAATGGGATGAAATGCAGCATATCATAATATTTTTCTCCGAAGATTGAACAAAGTTGGTCACAAATATGTGTTTTATTCCAAAAGGCGCTAATCAAAAACGGTTTTATTCCAAAAGCGCTAAATCACTATGGTCATTTTGGATTTGTTTATTTAACTACTGCCTATTACTAGTTTAGACCTTTTGACACATGTGGTGCCACCAGCTCCCCCATCAGTGCAAAATTTTGAATAATTAACATAGCTTTTAATATTTTAAAGAATATTTTTGGATTTAGCTCCTTTGGAATAAAACATCGAAAGCCCATCTTTAGAAAAGCTACGAAATTCTAAAAAAAAAATAATAAAAAAAAAAAAAAATATATTAAAATGATAATGATAACAATAATTTTAAATTTTAAATTTCAGAAAAGAAGCAAATCTACTCTGTTAGCAATATTTATGTGTTTTTTTTGTTGAATTTCATTCTTTATGGGCGTTAAATGTCCAGAAATTGATATTTGACAAAAAATTTAATCCAAAAGGAGCTAAATCCATGAAAATTGAATTATAAAAAATTCTCAAAATTGATAGCTAGATTTTTAAAGACATTTTTTTTAATTACGTGTTTTATTCAATAAAAAATAAAATAAAAATAAATCAATGTGTACAGGTCACTAAAACATTGTATCAATAATTACAAACTAATATTTAAACAACAGTAATGATAATGATAATAATAATGATAGAGATAAAAATAAGGCAAAAGGAAAAAAAGAGGAACTCAATTGACAAGAAGATCATTTATAGAAATGTGTACATTGAACATACAATGTAATAGACACAAAGCAGGATTAAGACTCTTCGTAAATGGACCTTATGCCTAAGCATACCCTGTAAAACAAAGAAAAACAAAACCGAGCTTCAGACCTATTATTTATTTACCAAGACCGAATACACCCCACAGTTAAAATTCCGCTTTTATATCTATAGTTACACAAATCCATACCTCACTGATCAAGTTTTGTTTTAACATACTTTGAGGTCGTACATATAGAAACGTGATTAGATCTCCAAAAAAGTAAACACACAACAGCAAACAAAACAAATCTGATCTTGAGGGTCAAATAAAACAAGAGAAGACCTGAAGTCTAAAAAGTAATTGAACCGTACTGTTGAGTTAGACAAAAAACGAGGCCTACTGTATATGCTCCAAATTTTATTGTCCGAAACACAAATTACCGGATATTTGTTTTGCCCTTTCTCGTGGGCCCAGCAGCCGCTGAGCAGCGCCAGAAGGACGTTGCTCTTATCTCCTCTTGTTGAACGCCAGACAGGAAGCAGCAACTACCATTTTTAACGTCTTTTGTATGACGCGAACGGGGATCGAACCCGACCTCCCGATTATTAGGCGGGACGCTCTATCCACTGCGCCACACATCGGTCCAATTCTTGACTTTTTTGTTCAATTCTACCATCTACGCACGATAAGCTTTTTTTAAAAACATGATTAAATTAATTGAATACGATAGCCTAATCATATATAATTATACCAAAATAAAGTTATAATGGATTAGAGAAAATGGTACAAAATATAAATAATAATAATGTACTCTATAACTCTAAAAGTGGATATAGCTCCTTTTGGAACCAACTCTTCATTTGTAGGTGCCTTATAATATATAAATAATGATAATAGTTAATTCATATACACTGAAACCTAAACGGGTAGACCGACTAGCTTTAAAGCTAGTCGTAGTGACGCCCAGACTGACAAGCTTTAAAGCTATTCGGTCACGACGGACTAACTTTCCTTCAACACAACCCGGTTATTACGGACTAACTTTAAAACTCGTCCGTCTCTACTAGACGGACTAGCTAGTCCGTCAAGTTAGTCCGTCGAGACGGACTAGCTTTAATGCTCGTCGGTCATGACAGACTAGCTTTAAAGGAAGCTCTGGACCCAAAATAAGTAGCTTTTATAAAAAGCAGAAAAAGTAGAAAAACAGAATAAAAAAGTTTGAAGAAAATCGGACTAATAATAAGAAAGTTATGAATATCTTTACGATCCACAAAAAATTGATCGCTATACCCAATTGGCAACACTGTCTACAAAGCTGTGATGTCACAGGGGCACAACTTTCCATGCATTTTCTATATGGTTTTATGATAATTTTCACTTTATTTGTTAAGAAACCGTTTCCTCGTAATTTGGACAAGATAATATTGATGGCAATATGCTATTGCATCCTATACATAATTGTAAAATCAGCACCCCACCTAGAAATACAAAAAAACAAAGATTTTAAGTGGTTTCAGTAAGAAAAAAAGATATTCATGCATGATGAACTTCATGAAAAATATCCCTTTTCTTTGAAATGTCATTACGATTCTGATTTTATCAAAATACATAGATGCAATAACATATTGCTATCAATATATCTTGGCAAAAGTTATGAGAAACAACAGTATCTTACCAAATAAGTGAAAATTTATCATAAACCATATTAAAAAATGCATGGAAAGTTGTGCCCCCGTGACATCACAGTTGTTGCCAATTTGGTATAGCGATCAATTTTTTGTGCATCGTAAAGATATTCATAACTTTCTTATTATTAGTCCGATTTTCTTCAAACTTGTTTTATCTGTTTTTCTAATTTTTCTGCTTCTCATAAAGCATCTTATTTTGGGTCCAGAGCTTCCCTTTAAAGCTAGTCGGTCACTACAGACTAATTTTAAAGCTCGTCCGTCGTGACCGACTAGTTTGACTGACTAGCATAAAAAATAGTCGTAGTGATGCCCAGACTGACGATCGGTCATGGTGTAAAAGCTAGTCCGTCGCCCTTTTCTGTCGCGATGTTCTTGCTGCTGTCTTACCGACTAGCATGACGGACTGTTAATATGGCTTCACCAGCATGTCAGAGACGTCAAATCTGAAATATTAGAAGACATTTTAAAGATACGATTAAAAACATGTATTTGTCACACAAATTCGAGCAAAAAACATTTTATTATGATGATATAAATCAGAAGACAGGAATTAATACAGGAGGCACAATAAGTTAACATTATGGCAATTATCAATTAATGTGGGGCAAGGGGCCCAGGGGTTGCCGCCATAGCTTCATCATCATTACCTTTGTTGTAGGCCTACCTGTTTTTGTATTTTCGGCGTATACACTTATCCTTGAGAGCCACTTCAGAAATCCTAAGTCGTGCCTCTAATCCAATATTCTTCTTTCAGATACAAGTAATCTAAAAGAAAATTGGCGCCTATATTTATTATTAGAATTCAGTTTCAATTTTCATAATTTAATGTGATTCTTATTATCGTTGTAAAATACACGCATTGGTGATTATAGCATTAATCTATGTGAAAAAATAACTCTATCTGTGAACTGAAAAATAAGGAATTCAAAAAGAGTAGTCACACAGTCATGTCACACGAAGGAGATCGCCATTATAATCAAAATCTTAAGCTTTACGGGGTATGTCGAGTCTACGTCTGTACAGTTTGCTCATTAAATGGAATTCACATATAGATAATACAACTAATAGTAATGTCCTTTTCGCAATGCGCATGTTATTCAATCGATTGTACCACCTTCTATTCACTGCTGTTGCTAAGCCGGGCATTCACCAGCAATCTTATAAGAATAGACGGTTCATGGGTTCTATAGTAACGAAGTATTCAATTAGCCTGTAATTAAAGAATGGAACAATATTTTTAACCTACTCGTGAATGGCATACTTGTCATGATTGATGATATGTCGGCTATCGTAAGCTCTCAGATTGTCAAGCCAAAACAACCTTTCTTTGAGAATGTTGATTGTATCACCATCTATTCACTGTTGTTGCTAAGCCGGCATTCACCAGCAATCTGTAAGAATATACCAGGTTCGTGAGTTCTATAGTACACTGAAACCTAACCTCGTCCGTCAATTGACGGACTAGCTTTAAAGCTAGTCGGTCAAGCGGACTAGTTTTAAAGCTAGTCCGTCATGTTCGTCCGTCTCGACGGACTAGCTTATAACTGAATCTAAATCTCTCAACCTGACGTAATAGCTTTAAAGCTCGTCCGTCAAGCTTGAAACTCGTCTGTCGAGTTGACGGACGAGCTCACTAAATGTAGATAGACGGACGAGGTTTACCTATAAAGTTAACGGACTAGCTTTTGATATACATACACATTTGCAATGTCGTTTTCAATTATTCATGAAAATTATTTCCAAGGTTACTGAAGTAGTGATATAGGATAATGCAAACGGTGTACCTATCAAGCCAAACTGCCAAAATTATTTATAACGAAAGTTTGACAAGAAATTTGATAGGAAATTTTCTAAAATCCCTCTTTAATATTTACTGAGTACCGCCAACAATTATTGGTGGGTTTTTCTCTTTTGTGTAGCTATTATTTAGAGCAATTGCATTATCGTCTGTATTGTAAATAAGGTGCGTGTAAATACACGCACTTACTCCATTTATTCTGTTTCCGAACAGGATAAATGTGTATTATTTTCAAACAAATGTTGTTTTGGCTTGACAATCTGAAAGTTTATTTCTACATAACAACAAGTAATCTATAGGCACGAGTAGGCCTATAGATTCTTAATATTGTCGTTCATTATTTAATTACGGCTATAACTGAATATCTCGAAAACCAAGAATCTCGTCTATTCTTATAGATTGCTGATGATTGTCGTTCATTATTTAATTACAGGCTATAATTGAATACCTCGAACCCAAGAATTCTCGTCTATTCTTATAGATTGCTGATAAATGCCCGGCTTAGCAACAACATTGAATGATCCACTTTCATTCACTGTTGTTGCTAAGCCGGGCATTCATAGCCACTTTTCATTCACAGACACAGTTGTTGCTAAGCCGGGCATTCATCAGCAATCTAAAGAGTAGAGTCCATCCACTGAATAACATGCGCATTGCGAAAAGGACATGATCTATTATGTGCATTATCTGATTGCGAATTCGATTTTACGTGTAAACCGAAAAGATGCAGATTCGATATACACCGTGTAACAGTCCCGCCGTGTAGAATAGTAGATTTTGATCATGGTGACGGTTTCCTTCATGTGAGTACTCGTTTTTAATTCCTAATTAAAATATGGTTAATTTCATGAACACGTTAGCGAATTATTTGCAAATAGATTAATGATGCATAACACGCGAAACAAATTTTGTCTTGCCAAATTAATGAATAAATGTGTGTGCTTTAAAACGATAATAACAATCTCATTAAATTATGAAATTGAATTCTAAATCTAATTCTAAAATTATGTGTCATTTTTCTCTTAGATTAATTATATCTGGATGAACTGTCTTATAAATTTCAAGATTGACGTCTCTGACAATCCTGTGGAGCCATGCTAGTCGGTCAAGGCAGAAGCAAAACCATCGATCGCGACTGACTAGTTTTTACACCTTGGCGGACTAGCTATAAAGCTAGTCCTTCTCAAAAGCTCGTCAGTCTGGGCATCACTACGACTAGCTTTAATGCTAGTCCGTCAAACTACTCGGTCAAACTAGTCGGACACGACGGACTAGCTTTAAAACTAGTCCGTTGTGACCGACTAGCATTTAAAACTAGTCCGTCGTGACGGACTTACTTGACGGACTAGCTTTTAAGCTAGTCCGTAGAGACGGACGAGCTTTAAAGCTAGTCCGTAATAGACGGGTTTTGTTGAAGGAAAGCTAGTCCGTCGTGACTGACTAGCTTAAAGCTAGTCAGTCTGGGCATCACTACGACTAGCTTTAATGCTAGTCGGACTACCCGTTTAGGTTTTCAGTGTAACAAGGTATTTCAATTAGCCTGTAATTGAAGAATGGAGAAGAATATTTGGAACCTACCGGTACTCGTGAATCGCATACTTGTCATGATTGATGTTATGTCTCGTAAGTTTTCAGATTGTCAAGCCAGAACAACTTCGTTTGAGAATGTATCCACTTGATTATACTCGGAAACAGAATAAAAAGAGAAGCTGCATTGAAAGACATTGTAACTATTTGTATCAAAAGCTAGTCGGTCATTCCAATGGGTAAACTGAATCCACCTACCATGCCTACCTACTTTTATTGACCTACTCCGTCGAGCCGACGGACTAGCATCAAGCTTGACGGACTAGCTTTAACGCTCGTCCGTCAATTTGAGAGGTATAGATTCAGTTGTATGCTAGTCCGTCGTGACGGACTAAAATGACGTTCTAGCTTTAAAACTAGTCCGTCCATTGACGGACGAGGTTAGGTTTTCAGTGTAGCGCTTAATACATATATCCACCTTGGTGTTTCTTAATGCTTTAAGTGTCATAGACCATATGATACAAAATTATATATTTGAAATATATTTTCTACATGAACAGTTACATACTGAAATAAATAGTTACCACCCTCTAAAGAGTCATTTATTTTGGTACCACCGTGGAAACAATATAGGTCTACTCTATCCCCTTAATGCTGACGTCACACTGTGCCGAAGTAGAGTAACAATGGACACACGATGATGATATATTAGGGTTCGCGAGAAGTCAGCCGATGAAATACACGATTGGGAAATTAATATTTTTCAGTTGGATGACGCTTTGTATTATTATATAATATCCCACAGATACATAGCATTTTTTACGGATTCATGGCGGTGCGAAGGACACACGAAGAATACACGAATAGCCCTGCTTTTCGTGATCAGAGCAATTAGATTAAAAAAAATATCCATGACCGTGGGTCCATCCTTGCTCAACTTCGGGAAAGTGCGATGCGGCTTGACAATACTATATGATGGAAACACGATGCATCGAGAGGGCGTCAAGAAGTAGTGTTGCCTTCGCATTGCTTCGTAGGGCAAATATACCAGATACTACGATGCTCTAATGAAGTGAACCTCGCATAGTCCCTCTGGATTTTTTTTTTCGCTGCGAAAATGTTGCCGATGCATCGGAAGCTGTGCGAAGCCTCAATTAAACTCCACCGATGGTAAGTTTCTTTATAAAGGTGCAAAACAATGTTCTCTGAACGATGCTAAAATGGCCCGATGGTGCCGGTGCTTTCGCGATAAGAACAAAATTAGAAATTTTCCATGTTCGTGTGTCCATCGTTGCTAAATTTCGGGACTGTGTGACCGGGCTTAATACAAATACTCACAAGGTGTCTACTGTATTTGTTGTAACATTTGCGATTTCTGTTAAATAACACATTTTAGAGGAAATCTTGTGTAGGTATATCTAAATTCTAAAATAATAATAGAACATAACAGCTGTGGAATTTTCTCCCTAGATATTGTTAACTGTTATGTGGTACGGACATTCAATGTACACGTCTTGGCCCCCAAATATACAGCACCATTTTATGTTTAAGGCTTTAAAATGGCATATTTGTCAAGATAAAAGGTACATTTGTATTTAAAAAAAAGGTTTTTGTTTATAGTTTTAAACAATGCACCTACACTCAAAAAGGGGAAAGGGCACTTTGGAATCACTTGAAAAAAGTAGAGACTTGCTATGATCTACTTACGAACGTAAAAGACGGACTTGGACGGCACGAATGGGAAGACAGTCTAATGTTTTATAATGTTAAAAGAAATCGGGCTGTCCTAATTCCTGTTTTAGAAATTAAACGGAGTGACAAGGTAATTTTAACGAAAGGACTTACTATGGGCGAAAAGGATGTACTACACATGGACACTCAAAGGGCCTGTCCCACAGAGGGCATCGTTGTTGCGACAACCAACGAACTACCTGTCGCCACCATGGCAGGTCCAATCGCATATAAGATCGTGAATTATCGCGTCTGTCGCCAAAAAATACGTAACAAAATTCTTTTCGCTGCTGGATTTTCTAACAAGTTAAACAATAGCCGGCGTCAGTTAGGTTGACTCAATGACCATAAGCCTGTTTCTCTTGTCGCGACAATTTGCTATCGTAGATTGTCGCCAGATATCTCATGTTTACCGGCCTAGCTAGCGGCTAGTTGTAGGTTGCCGTGCTACCACGTACGTTGGTCGTACGCCAAACCAAACTGCCAGTGAAATTTTAGCTGCTACGGCCTTTTTCGCCTAGTCAGTTCACCAAAACAGGATCGGCCTTTTATTTAGATAATGTAGAGTCGCCGCAAATTTTTTTAATTTTCAAAAATCTCTCACGACACAAAATTATATTGCGCGTCTGAGAGGAAAAATACGAAACACAAACAACGGGGCATGGTTGTGGTAGTGGTGGTGGTGGTGGTGGTGGTGAGGGGGGGGGGGTTGGCAGTTAAAACTTTCAATCCGATTATCATTAAAACAACTTATTTAAATAAACCCATTTATTACATTTTAAGTAGGCTAGTGTTTCCTAAAAATATTGATTTAAAAAAAAAAAAGTTTCATTGTGTGTATAGACATGGGTTTACCCCATGCTTTCCCTTACTCATGTGGGATACAGCGGCGGATCCAGGGGGTTGCAACGATTTTAAAACGATTTAAAAATCAAAGGACACATACACAAAAAGAAAAATTACTGTCCCCTTATTTTAAGAAAATTTTGGGCTGCCCCACCCTTTTTAAAATCCTTGATCCGCCGCAGTGATTTTTACCCAAGCTGCTCCTCCCCGCTCTTGTGTAGCGAGGCTAGTTTGTGCGCAGTCCTCCCCTCCCCGTCGGGATCAAGGATTCGGAAAAAGAAGGACCCTTACATACAGCAAATTTGAAAATAAAGGGGGCGCAGACTAGAAGGCAATTTTCTTGAACATTTAATTTATTACAATTATGAACATGAATAATCGATTTGTAATTCTATTTTTTAAATATTTAAATAAGTTGTTTTAATGATAATCGGATTGAAAGTTTTAACTGGCCCCCCCCCCTCACCTCCACCACCACCACCACCACTACCACAACCATTGCCCCAGTTGTTTTGTGTTTCGTATTTTTCCTCTCAGACGCGCAATATAATTTGTGTCGTGAGAGATTTTGAAAATTTAAAAAATTTGCGGCGACTCTACATTATCTAAATAAAAGGCCGATCCTGATTTTGGTGAACTGACTAGGCGAAGAAGGCCGTAGCATGGTGGCGACAGGTAGTTCGTTGGTTGTCACAACAACGATCGCCCTCTGTGGGACAGGCCCTTTAGAGTGTCTATGTGTAGTACATCCTTTTCGCTCATAGTCCTTCTTGTTTAAATTATAGTGCGGTATGGTATGTCACTTAAACATCTCTTGTGCGATTTTAACGCCAAAATTAATATTTTTTGCATTTTTAGGTTCATTAGGGTCCAAGTTATAAGAAATTTATGGGGTCATAATTTTCACACCCTCCATCATTTCCTGGGCCCTTTAGGGGCGACATATTGGCCCAATAATAAAATGCCTTGCATTCCTCCTCAAATCAAATTTTGAATACAATTTTTAATCTAAAGTTACAGAAATGTTATACTAGTTCATTCTTAGTGACATGTCATCACAAAAATTTTATTATTTTTACTCCATGGGGGTCATTTTGTGAAGAAATATTTAAAAAAAATATCCTTTTAAAAATGAAAATGTTTAAAAACGAGTCAATTTCCTTTGTTTGAGCTAAAATTTGGAGTTGAAAGACACTTTGTAACCATACAGTTGTAGTTCAAGTTGTGTAATTGAAGTACATATATCTTACATCCTCAATATAACCATTTCTAGCTTGTTAAATATATAAAAATAAGCATGGATTATCCCTAGAAATCGTTCTTCAACACCAGATGGCGACAAACACGTTTGTGAAAATAATTTAAAAATTCTCTCAAATATCATCTTTTGGACATCTAAATGCATGAGTGGATCAGAAATAATATAAAGTTGATATTTCACATTCTTAAGACAATATCGTGCATTTTCAATTATTACTTTGAGCCCCACCCCCCCCCCCCCCGTCGCACCGCCAAAATCTATACAAGTTGTAATATTATAATTTCTTTTTTGCATAATGTCCTTATTAATAATACGTTGTTCATGTATGACTACGGATCACTCTTTCCTTCATATGTATTGACAATGTATACACTGTTAGCATGCAGATGTTGAGGAAATAAAACCTTAAAAAATGGGGGGGGGAGGAAGAACAAAAAAAAAAAAACAGAAACTACACAACAACAAAAAGCAAAATACAAAAACCGACAACAAGCTACCATATATATATAATCAATGGTTTCCAAATTATCGAGGGGTTTGGGGAAGTCATTGGTGTATAATTCGGTATCGATATCACAAACATTGAGTTTTTATATTGGACATAGATTATCTTTTAGCAGCCGGAAAAGGTGATTCAAAGCAACCGTTCCTGACCTCATGGGTACCAGTAGACCTTTTGCACAAAATATATTGGGAGCCGAATGCCTCAGATTCTTTTAGATACAAAAAAAAAATAGTTTAAACGTTTTTTGTTGATTCTCCGCAAACGACTTTAAAACCTACAACACATTGAGAGCGCGGTTACGCGAAAGAAAAAAAATTAGATAGAAAGAATAGAACTGAAAACTTAAATATATCTTGCAAGGAACGTTTTTAATTATGGAATGGTGAAAAAATACGGAAACAAAGACAATGCCCCCCCCTAGATACATCGCTGATTGAATGAATCGTTACATCATATTTCCAAACCCAAAGAGACAGGTACAAACATAAAGAAAACATACTATTCTCCCCCAACACACCAAATATTAACAGATCGGGGGTGTAAACACAAAGACTTACGATTAATTAAAAGTTACGATGATTTTTTCGGTAGCCTCATCATGGACAGGATGCTCCAAAGTTGATCATATCCAAATCCTAATCCATGACTGTACCTGATTTTCAAATGAGGTTACCAAGAAAAAATCAATCGTAACTTTTGATCAATCGTAAGTCTTTGTTACATCCCACTGTTCATATGTCAAAGGCGTGCTCCTTTCCCCTCTGTATATTATACCAATATCAGAACCAGAACAAAACATTTTGTTTAATACTGAACTTGCTTTATTTGACCCGGGGCATGAAATTACGATGAAATTGGCATGCACCTTAGATATTGCGCAAAAGGATAGAGCTCACAATTATATTTTTAAACAGGGAATTGTTTGTTTGATTTGTTTAGTTTATGAAATTATAATGAATCGATACAAATTATATTCAAACGTTACATTTTTCTTATTACAGAATACAAATATAAGCTTTAACCTTACGAAAGAACCCCAACTAACCCCACATTGGGCATTATCAGATAAAACATTATCCATCTCTATTTCTATTCCTCTGTCTTCCACTGTCTGGTGATTTTTTTTTTTGTTGTTTGTTGTTTTTGTTGTTGTTTTTTTATTCTTCACTATTCTTTGATTAGGACTTGTGATACTCTAGGTACTTGTATCCAGTGTCATTACAGTTCAAGACCCCATAACAGAGAGTGACTACGTCAAGTCAATACAAAACATGAAGCTCACATCGCCCATCAAGAATATAGTTATCTTCATCGTCAACCACGGAAAGGCTCACTTCAGAGGCGGCGAAACCGGGGGGGGGGGCAGGAGGGCGATGTGACCCCACTTTATCATCCACCTTAAAAGTGCTCTTTTCTTAGCTAATAAAATGTCATTTTTGTAATCAAAAGGGCACTTTTAATACTAAAATGTGCCCATGTTACCCCATGTATGTCTTTTAAAACGCCAATTTTTCGACTCGCGCTTCACGCTCGGGATGTTAATGTTAAATAGGGTATATAATGCAAAATTAACTCAATTTCAGCAAAAAACAAAAAAAAACAAAAAAACAAAAAAAAAAAACAGTTCGCTTCGCGCTTGCAATAATTTTGTTTAACATCAACAAATTACAAAGCCATTATTCTTTAAAAGCAACTCCAATTTTGAGCTCATTGTTTTCGGCTTGCGCTTCGCGCTCGGTGATGTTAAATAGGGTATATAATGCAAAATTAACTCAATTTTCAGTAAAAAAAACAAAAAAAAAAAAAAAAAACAGTTCGCTTCGCGCTTGCAATAATTTTGTTTAAAGGGAATCCAACCCAAGGAGAGAATCAACCTTACAGGAAGAGAAAAATGAGAGGAGCAATCTAAAAAAGTTTCATCAAAATCGGTTATAAAATAGAGAGTTATGGAAGTTTGAAAAGTCTAGATTCCTTCTATGGGGATCCTCAAATTGGCATCATCGGCTTCAAAATGGCTGATCTTATTGACAACTCTCCATTCGTTTTGTACACAAATTTTCAGATTTCCCCATTTTCTTTCGAAATATATACTCCTTCTGAGCTCAACATATGTTGTGTGAAATATATTTTCCATGTCAGAATAGTAAAGAAGACACATTTTGAAAGTAAATGGGGAAATCTGAAAATTTGTGTACAAAATGAATGGAGAGTTGTCCATAAGATCAGCCATTTTGAAGCCGATGATGCCAATTTGAGGATACCCATAGAAGGAACAACTAGACTTTTCAAACTTCCATAACTCTCTATTTATGACCTGATGATAACTTTTTTTAGAGTGCTCCTCTCATTTTCCTCTTTCCTGTAAGGTTGATTCTTCCTTGGGTTTGATTCCCTTTAACATCAACAAATTACAAAGCCATTATTCTTAAAAAGCATAAATTTAAAGGCAAATTTTCTGTGCACCCTTCATAACCGAACATCTTCTTCTTAAGTCTCTGATCTCAAGTCTTTTTTCCCACGATGTGGTCAAGACGGTTCAAGTCTCTGAACAAAATAAAACACTTTTAATGGTGTTAATTTGGAATTCTAATTAGACATAAGTAACTTATAACTGAACATGGATCGATCAATGACTACACTTAAACTTCATGATAGTGATGATGTGTGATGTCATCAGAGTTGACAAGGTTCGCTTCCAACAAAATTGTACAGGGAGACCCTATAAATTTGAAGGAACTGAAGATATCACATACTGTTCTGCAGTCCAACAACCATTGGAGAAAGGAAAAGAACAATTATAGCTCAGATAGAAACTGTGTTTTGATCAAAGAACCTAGTGAGATGGGTTACATAAGTTTACTTCGAAGTTGCAATTATAATTTACACCTCACAATCTATGTAGGATATGTCATATTACAAGACTAATGCAATATATCATTCTTCCTTTGAAATGGATGGTGTTTGAAATAGACGATGTCTTCCAACTAAATGTCAGCATTCCGGCACCAAGTATGATGTCATGCTAGTACTCCTACAAAAATTTGCCATCAGTATTCTTATTGATATCGAGACGGCAGCCCGACAAGAAGGATTTTATAGTTACAACAAATTGATATTCATTGTGGTCTTATAGACTTTCCCGTAATCATACTACAATAAACTCTTTTCCATTGGATTTATTTATTAAAAAAAAATATATGACTTCGAAATTGTACAGTGTTATACCAATAATTCTTTAGATTAGTCTAAGGTTGTGTTATGTGTCAAGAGTGAACAAAATAATACAGGCCATTTGTTTTTATTTCAAAGACGATTAGTGCAAATCAAGTTGTAAAAAAAAAAATCAAAACGCACGTTTGATAAACCTGTAAAAGTATTAAATTTCTAAATTCTCTTAATTTTAGATCATACATGCATTTATAGTGACTGAATTTAAAAATGCGTTTGGAAAATTTATAAAATGGGTTTGTCGCCCTCTGTTGTCGAAGTAACATATACATCTGTTTAAATACTAAATTGGGGTATTATTTTACCTTATCTCTCTCTTTTCCTCCTCCTCGTTGTGAAAAAAAAAAAACCCAAAGATTTAACAATAATTACTCGACAATAGAGGGCACAAACCCATTTATAAATTTTCCAAACATCTTTTAAATATCAACTCTACACAAAGTCATATGATCTAAAATTAGAGAAAGAAATATACTTACAAAAAACCAAACATTCGTTGATTTTTTTTTTAACAACTTGATTTGCACTAATCGGTCTGCTTGAAATAAAAACAAACCGTAAAGCACACAACACAACCTTAGACTAACTAAAGATTATTGGGTATACAACTGTACTAACACAATAATACAATAAATCCAATGGAAAAGGAAAAACCACATATTTTGTAGTATGATTACTAGGGAAAGCTCTATAAACCACAATGAATATCATTGTACATAAAATCCTTCTTGTCGGGCTTGGCCCGTCCTCGATATCAATAAGAATACTGATGGGCAAATTTTTGTAGGAGTACTAGCCAATGACATCATACTTGGTGCCGGAAATGCTGAACAATTGATTGGAAGACATCGTTCTATTTCCCAAACACCTATCCATTTCAAAGGAAGGAATGTAATTTGCCAATTGTCTTGTAATGACGAGGATGCAACTTCGAAGTAACTATAACCTCTATCTCACTAGGTCTTTGATCAAACACAGTTTCTATCGAGCTATTAATTGTTCTTTCCTTTTCTCCAATGTATGGACTCTCAAACAAAACTTTCAGTCCTTCAAATTATAGGGTCTCCACTGTAAATTGTTGGAAGCGAAACCTTGCACTCATACATTCACCATCATCATCACACATGAAGTTTAAGTGTAGTCATGATCGATCCATGTTCAGTTAAAGTTACTCTATGTCTAATCTAGAATTCCAAATTAACACCATTAAGTGTTTTATTTTGTTCAGAGACTAACCCACCACATCGTGGGAAAAATAAACCAACAGAACAAAGATAAAATGCGATAATGCACAGAAATTGCCTTTAATTTATGCTTTTTAAGAATATGGCTTAATAAAATGAACAATACCCAAGGAGAGACAAACCTTACAGAAAGAGGAAATGAGAGAGCACTCTTAAAAAAAAGTCTATCAAATCCAAAAAAAAAATGAGTATGGAAGTTGAAAAGTCTAGTTGTTCCTTCTATGGGTATCTCAAATTGGCATCATCGGCTTCAAATGGCTGATCTTATGGACAACTCTTCCATTCATTTTGTTACACAATTTTCAAGATTTCCCCATTTACTTTCAAAATGTGCTCTTTACTTCTGAGCTAAAATATACATGAGGAAAATATATTTCACACAACATATGTTTGATCAGGAAGAAAGATTATTATCGAAAGAATAAGTAAAAACAAAGTTACAAAAACGATGGAGATGTTCCATAAGATCAGGCCATTTTGAAAGCTATACCAGAGGATCCCAAGAAGGAACATCTAGAACTTTCAACTTATAACCTCTTATTTTATACCGATTTGATGAACTTTTTGTTTAGTATCCCTCTCATTTTCTCTTCCTGTAAGGTTGATTCTCTCCTTGGGTTGGATCCCCTTAAACTAAAATTATTGCCCAAGCGCGAAGCGAACGTTTTTTTTTGTTTTTTTGTTTTATGAAAATGCAGTAATTTTGCATTATATTACCCTATTTAACATCCACGAGCGCGAAAGCGCAAGCCGAAACAATGAGCTCAAAATTGAGTTCTTTTAAAGAATTAATGGCTTTGTAATTTGTGATGTTAAACAAATTATTGCATGCCGCGAACGCGAACTGTTTTTTTTTTTGTTTTTTTTTTTTTTTTTGTTTTTTGCTGAAAATTGGAGTAATTTGCATTATATTACCCCTATTTAACATAACATCACCGAGGCGTGAAGCCGATGTCGAAAAATTGGCGTTTTAAAAGACATACATTGGGTACATGGGGCCACATTTTAGTATTAAAAGTGCCCCTTTTGATTACCAAAATGACATTTTATTACTAAGAAAGAGCACTTTTAAGGTGGATGATTAAAGTGGTGTCAACATCGCCCTCCTGCCCCCCCCCCCCCCCGGTTTCGCCGCTCGAAGTGAGCCCTATTCCGTGGTTGACGATGAAGATAAAACTATATCTTGATGGGCGATGTGAGCTTCATGTTTTTTGTATGGACTGACGTAGTCACTCTCTGTTATGGGGTCTTGAACTGTAATGACACTGCCGATACAAGTAACCTAGAGTATCACAAGTCCTAATCAAAGAATAGTGAAGAATAAAAAACAACACAACAAAAACAACAAACAACAAAAAAAAAACACAGACAGTGAAGACATAGGAATAGAATAGAGGATGGATAATGTTATCTGATTAATGCCCAATGTGGGTTAGTTGGGGTTCTTTTCGTAAGGTATAAAGCTTTATATTTGTATTCTGTAATAAGAAAACTGTAACGTGAATTATAATTTGTATCGATTACATTTATAATTTCATAAACTAAACAAATCAAACAAACAATTTCCCTGTTTAAAATATAATTGTAGCTCTATTCCTTGTTGCGCGAATATTCTAAGGTGCATGCCAAATTTCATCGTAATTTCATGGCCCGGTGTTCAAATAAAGCAAGTTCAGTATTAAACAAAAATGTTTTTGTTCAGGTTATTGATATTGGTAAATATACAGAGGGGAAGGAGCACGCCTTTGACATATGAACAGTGGGGATGTAACACAAAGACTTACGATTGATTCAAAAGTTACGATTGATTTTTTTGGTAAACCTTCATTTGGAAAATCAGGTACAGTCATGATTAGGATTTGGATATGATTCAACTTTGGAGCATCTGTCCCTGATGAGGACTTCCGAAAAAAATCAATCGTAACTTTTAATTAATTCGTAAAGTCTTTGGGTTACACCCCCAGATCTGTTAATTGGTGTGTTGGGAGATAGTATGTTTTCTTATGTGTACCCCTGTCTCTTTGGGTTGGAAATAGATGTAACGATTCCATTCAACAGCGATGTATCTAGGGGGCGGGCATTGTCTTGTTTCCGTATTTTTTCACCATCCATAATTAAAAACGTTCCTTGCCAAGATATATTTAAGTTTCAGTTTCTATTCATTTCTATCTAAATTTTCTTCGCCGTAACGCCGCTCTCAATGTTGTAGGTTTTAAAGTCGTTTGGCGTCGAGAATCAACAAAAACGTTTTAAACATTTTTTTTGTTGTACTAAAAGAATCTGAGGCATTCGGCCTCCCAATATAATTTTGTGCCAAAAGAGTTCTACTGGTACCCATGAGGGTCAGGAACGGTTGCTTTGAATCACCTTTCGGCTGCCTAAAAGATAATCTTATGTCCAATATAAAAACTCAATGTTTGTGATATCGATACCAATTATACACCAATGGACTTCCCCAAAACCCCTCGATAATGGAGGAAAAACCATTGATTATATATATATGTTAGCTTGTTGTCGGGTTTTTGTATTTGCTTTTGGTTGTTGTGTAGTTTCTGTTTTTGTTTTATTCTTGTTCTTCCTCCCCCCCCCATTTTTAAAGGCTTTTATTTTCCTCAACATCTGCATGCTAACAGTGTATACATTGTCAATACATATGAAGGAAAGAGTGCATCCGTTAGTCAAAATAATGAACAACGTATTATAATAAGGACCATTATGCAAAAAAGAAATTATAATATTACAAACTTGTTATAATTGGCGGGTGCGACGGGGGGGGGGGGGGTGGGGCTCAAAGTAATAATTGAAAATGCACGATATTGTCTCGTAAAAAATGTGTGAAAATATCAACTTTATATTATTTCTGATCCACTCATGCATTTAGAGTGTCCAAAAGATTTGATATTTTGAGAGAATTTTAAATTATTTTCACAAAACGTGTTTGTCGCCATTGTGTTGAAGAACGATTTCTAGGGATAATCCATGCTTATTTTTATTATTTAACAAGCTAGAAATGGTATATGAGGAGATGTAAGATATATGTACTTCAATTACACAACTTGAAAACTTACAACGTTATGGTTACAAAGTGTCTTTTTCAACTCCAAAATTTTAGC
The DNA here is from genome assembly GCA_940671915.1 of Paracentrotus lividus. Lineage (NCBI taxonomy): Eukaryota > Metazoa > Echinodermata > Echinoidea > Camarodonta > Echinidae > Paracentrotus > Paracentrotus lividus. The sequence continues at coordinate 49,043 of CALNVZ010002930.1, forward strand.
TCAAACAAAGGAAATTGACTCGTTTTTTAAACTTTTCATTTTTAAAATGAATTTTTTTTAAATTATTTCTTTCACAAAATGGACCCCCATGGAGTAAAAATAAAAAATTTTGTGATGACAGTCACTAAGAATGAATAGTAAACATTCTGTAACTTTAGTATTTAAAATGTGATTTCAAAAATTGATTGCAGGCAGGAATGCAAGGCATTTTATTATTGGGCCAATATGTCGCCCCCTAAAGCGGCCCCTAGGAAATGATGGAGGGGTGTGAAAATTATGACCCATAAATTTCTTATAACTTGGACCCAAGAACCTAAAAATGCAAAAAAAATATAATTTTTGCGTTAAAATCGCACAAAGAGATGGTTTAAGCTGACATACCATACCGCACTATAATAAACAAGAAGGACTATGCAGCGGAAAAGGATGTACTACACATAGACCACTCTAAAGGGCCTGTCCCACAGAGGGCGATTCGTTGTTGTGACAACAACGAACTACCTGTTCGCCAACCATGCTACGGCCTTCTTCGCACTAGTCAGTTCACCAAAATCAGGATCTTGCCTTTTATTTAGATAATGTAGAGTCGCCGCAATTTTTTAAATTTTTCAAAAATCTCTCACGACACAAATTAATATTGCGCGTCTGAGAGGAAATACGAAACACAAACAAAACTGGGGCAATGGGTTGTGTTAGTGGTGGTGTGGTGGTGAGGTGAGGGGGGGGTGGAGGGTGGCAGTTAAAACTTTCAATCCCCGATTATCAATTAAAAACAACTTATTTAAATATTTAAAAAAATAGAATTACAATCGATATCATGTTCATAATGTAATAAAATTAATGCTTCAAGAAAATTGCCTTCTAGTCTGCGCCCCCTTATTTTTCAAATTTGCTGTATGTAAGGGTCCTTCTTTTTCCGAATCCTTGATCCCCGACGGGGAGGGGGAGGACTGCGCACAAACTAGCCTCCTACAACAAGAGCGGGGAGGCAGCTTGGTGTAAAATCACTGCGGCGGATCAAGGATTTTAAAAGCGTGGCGCAGCCAAAATTTTCTATAAAATAAGGGGACAGTAATTTTACTTTTTTTGTATGTCCTTTGATTTTTAAATCGTTTTAAACGTTGAAACCCCCTGGGGGGGGGGGATTTTTTTCCCCCCGGGGGGGGTGGGGGCCCCCCACCGCCCTGTAATCCCACAGAGTAAGGGAAAGCACGGGGTAAACCCATGTCATACACACAATGAAACTTTTTTTTTTTTTTAAATCAATATTTTTTAGGAAAACACTAGCCTACTAAAATGTAATTAAATGGGTTATTTAAATAAGTTGTTTTAATTGATAATCGGATTGAAAAGTTTTAACTGCCAACCCCCCCCCCCTCACCACCACCACAACCACCACCACTACCCACAACCATTTGCCCCAGTTGTTTTGTGTTTCGTATTTTCCTTCTCAGACGCGCAAATAATTTGTGTCGTG
>CALNVZ010002930.1:61448-73013 GCA_940671915.1 Paracentrotus lividus
GACTAGCTTTAAAACTAGTCCGTCTTGACCGACTAGCTTTAAAGCTAGTCGGTCCATTGACGGACGAGGTTAGGTTTTCAGTGTATGAGTAAGTATTGGAGATTGAAAAAGAGATTGTAATTCGATTAATAAAAGATGTAGGTGAATAACGAAAAGAATGTAAAGAAAATTGTAGATTAAATGGGCTTATTTCAGGTAAATGATACATGTACTTATGATTGTGGCTAAATGAAATGTACACTGAAAACCTAAACGGGTAGACCGACTAGCTTTAAAGCTAGTCGTAGTGATGCCCAGACTGACTAAGCTAGTCAGTCACGACGGACTATTTTTCCTTCAACACAATCCGCTTAATACGGACTAGCTTTAAAGCTCGTCCGTCTCTACGGACTAGCTTGAAAGCTAGTCCGTCAAGTTAGTCGGTCACGACGGACTAGTTTTAATGCTAGTCGGTCACGACGGACTAGCTTTAAAGCTAGTCCGTTTTGACCGACTAGTTTGATGGACTAGCATAAAAGCTAGTCGTAGTGATGCCCAGACTGACGAGCTTTTGAGCAGGACTAGCTTTACAGCTAGTCCGTCAAGAGTGTCAAGATGTCAAAACTAGTCAGTCGCGCTTGTCTGTCGCGATGTTCTTACTTCTGTCTTGACCGACTAGCATTACGAAATAGCTTAATACGGCTTCATCAGCTTGTAGAGACCGTCAAATCTGAAATGAGAAACATTTTAAAGATACGATTAATTTTTCAACAAAAATCAAGATTTCAAGCAAAAATCATTTTTATTATGATGATAGTCAGAATACAGGAAATAATACAGGAGCATTATTAGTTAAACATTATGGCCATTTCAAATAATTGTGATGTTGAGGATTTAATTTGGAAAATCAATGTGAAATAATTAGCACTGAGCCCGCAAACAAACAGTTAGAATGCAATCCATAAACGCAATAATATGCATTTTGAAAATTTACTTTAATATGCTGCTTCCATGGTGCGGCGATTTGATTGTCACGACTGAGGGGGGGGGGGGGGCTTAAAATAGCATTTAGCATTATATTCACATACATTTTGGCTCTTTATTAGCTTAACTAGCTGATCACTTTAAAAATCAAGGGGGACGATCTCCAGAAAAAATCGAGGTGAAACGGTCCCCAACTGTCCCCCGGGCTTCCGCCAATGGCTTTGCATCATCATTGTCTGTTTGTTGTAGGAAAGCTGCCTATTTTTGCATTTTCTACGCATATTTTTCTTGAGAGCCACCTCAGACTGAATCCCGCAATCGGCCTTAATCCAAATTCTGTTCTTTCAGATAGTAATCTACAAGAAATCAGTGGACATATAATTCTTAAAATTAGAAATTGAATTCATTATTTCTAATGTTGTCTATATCGTGTTGTTAGTAACAACACACGCAATTTATAAATAATTTGGCAAGACAGAATTTGTTTTGCGGTGGTGATTATAGTATTAATCCAATGTGAAAAATAACGATATCTATGAACTGAAAAATAAGAATTCAAACAGATACTCACACACATGTCATGAGGAGATCGCCATTATCATCAAATTTTTAGTTTTACGGGGTATATCGGATCTGCTTCCTTACAGTTTGCTCATTAATAGATTTACATACAGATAAACAAATAATAGATGATGTCCTTTTCGCAATGCGCATGTTGTTCACTCGATGCTATTCACCTTGTAATTTACTGTGTTTTGTTAGCCGGGCATTCACTAGTAATCTATTAGAATAGACCAGATCTCTGGGTTCTATAGTAACGAGGTATTCAATTAGCCTGTAATTAAAGAATGGAGAACAAAAGTTTGAACCTACTCGTGAATTGCATTCTTGTCGTGATTGATGTATGTATCGTAAGCTTTAAGATTGTCAGGGTCAAAACAACCTTTGTTTGAGAATTATGTATTCACTTGATTATGTTCGGAAACATGCCGCTCTAAATTTACAATGGAGATAATAATTGACATTGCATCTGTGTGTATTTCAAAAGCTAGTCAGTCATTTCAATTGTAAGCGACATTGCAGCTCATGTGTATCAAATCCTAGTCAGTCATTCTAATGGGTAAACTGAGGCTACCATTCCAATTTTATTGAAGCTCGTCGCGTCGCATCGACGTAGACTAACATCAAGTGTGACGGACTAGCTTTAAAGCTCGTCCGTCAAGTTGAGAGATTTTGGATTCAGTTGTAAGCCGTCCGTCTGAGGATAACATGACACACTAGCTTTAAAACTAGTCCGTCTTGACTGACTAGCTTTAAAGCTAGTCCGTCCACTGACGGACGAGGTTAGGTTTTCAGTGTATAAGTTTGGAGGTTAGGGCTGTGCTTACAACTCGAAAAAGCCTCATGTCTGAAAAGGGTAAATTACAATATATGCCAAAAATCGGTTTCATGAGAGATTTCTTTTTAATAGGGTCTGGGCTGAGTGGCTGCCCCCAATTCAGTTTAATGATATGGTCATGCAAATAGCAGCCGTCGTTTGGTTTACCTGTAAAACATATCAAATTATTGCTTTTTATACGTTAACAGTAAAGTATAGGTACATGCATGTAAGGGTTAATTTGCTCAAAACTATCGTCATTTCCAATGACTTTGTTGATGTTACTTCACCCTAGTTCAAGCCTTCAACACGAATAACTTTTTACTTGTACTCAGCTATATTTTCAAAATTATGCTAAGGGAAAACAAAAATATTAGTACCAAGGTATCCTTTATGCCCACCTTATTGCTGCGATCACATAACCCGTACCGGCGGCCGGACGGCGTATAGTATCATTCGTTTTGACAAATTCTGTTTGAGCTGCACCCGAATTTGATTTTCCGGACCGTTTACAAATTAATTACTTACTAACCCAGCCTTGAGCGTACACTAATATATCCTAGTTGGTTCATTTAAATTAGGAATTAAGTTGTCGATATTATTAATAGTAGTGGTATGAAGAATAAACTGTCATTCAGAGGGCTTGAGTCCGACTCCCGAGATTTTTTATATATTTTTTTTTTTTTTGGTAAAAAATTGCGGTTTTGGCAATTTTTGCTGCATGCTCATTCATCCGTGAAATTTGGAGCTATTTTTCTTTCCGTATGTTTGGAGGCACGTTTGGCATACTTTCTGACGTGTACAATGTTTAGAATCTGAAAATTGGTCCGATTTCATTGAAACAAAGTTGAGATTTTAGGCTTGTGAACTTCAAAAAATGACATTTTTGCATTCAACCATTGCTCACTGAAGCATGACTTCATGATTTTTTAAATAAAATTCGCTCGCATGGTAGCTAATTAAATTGCCTACATGGACATATAATCATATTTTTTTTCAACTCCTTCTTGTTTCGAAATTATTGATATCTGAAATAGGGGGAACTTTCTTTTTGTGTTGTGTTTTTATATATATATATATATATCTATATATATATATATATATATATATATATACAGTGGTGGCCAAAATTATTAGAACACCAAGCATATTTAGATGATTTTAGTAATTTTCATTCAGTTGACCATTTAAATACCTATAAAATGGTTGGAATGTCTCCGAAAATCATCATTGTGCTTTAAAAACTCAATAACAAAGCCATGCGTTGGGAACTCGCCCCCAAGTCGCCCTTTTTTATGTTACACCACCGATTGAAAAATCTTTAAAATCTTGCCCCTCTAAGGATCAAAGTGTCATAACGTTAAACATTTTAAGCATCTCCATACAAAAGTATATATATTCTGAAAGGAAATTTCCTGAGGATGTCAAAAATGGCAGTCATAACAACACAGGGTGAAGTAGTTAGATCTTATATGGGGATTTTTAAATTATTTTTGAAGGGCGCCAAATTTTTAATTCAGTGCCCCTATTTAAGTTCCCCGTTCCAATGACCCTTAATATTTCAACAGATTTGAATTGCTCATGAAATTTCCTTTTTAAAAATATACATTTACAAGGAGTGTCTTCATTAAATGAAAAAATAGTCTTAACCTTCAATGGGCATGGTTATTTTGGTCATCTCACCACCAAGGGTGGGGGCTAAGCCACCCTCCCCACTTGACCAAATTTTCTGAAACTTAGCATGTATTTGAGGTATATTAGAATAAATAAGCCTGCTAAGTTTCACACTTCTACCTCAAATACTTTTTTAGCAATCAACATATATAATTGGCATTTTACTTTTTTGCATTTGGACTACATGTTTAATACACAAGTCTATGGGGAAACCAAAAGCGCATAGCGCAACTGTTTTTAATGCTGCGCATTACCAGATGGTCGAAACTATATAAATTTGGTGTCTATATATACGTAAGACCCTATGCTAAAAAGTCATGAAAGCTCATAGCACACAACAGATATATTTAACATGATTTCGGCAAATGAACTAGGGCATTGATAATCCCATAGACTTTGTGTAGGTTCAGGTGTTCTAATAATTTTGGCCACCACTGTATATATATATATATATATATATATATATATATATAAACATAAAAAATTGAGGTTAATTTATTGGTTTTTTGTTTTATTGACATTTCTTTAGGTGTTTAGTTTTTTTCTGACTCACTCGGGTATACATATACTATTCGAGAGAAATGTAGTTAGACCTCACACTTTCACATTCCTTAGCAACCTCGCCTCCATTAGGTGTTTAGTTTTTTTCTGACTCACTCGGGTATATATATATATACCCGAGTGAGTCAGAAAAAAACTAAACACCTAAAGAAATGTCAATAAAACAAAAAACCAATAAATGAACCTCACATTTTTTATACATATTCTAATATTCTGGTACCATTTTTGTGGGGTATGTCTTTAACGCTTCGATGAACAGGACGCATTGATTGCGAACATGTCAATTCCGAATTGTACAAGAGTGGGGATAAAATTGAAACAACAAAAGCTGACAAAAATCAACTCTATCCAGAATAAAATAGCATAACTTTTTAATGAAAATGTTGTGGGCCGAATAACTAAGCAAGGGTGTTGTTTCACTTAATATCGACTTGATTCTGTGTAAAAATTAGATTGACTCGTCAAATAATCCACGAATGAGTGCACATCAAAGAGTAAATTGTCACTGTCATACCTTTAAAAAAGCCTCTTAATACTATTGAAAATTGATTATTTTGTCTTTAACGTGTGTTCACTCATGCATGACTATAGATCTATCTCATTTTCACACAAAATGCAGTCGATATGTGTAACAACACTTTTGCCATGTTATTTAGCGCAATACATTTTTGTTAAAAAGTTATGCTATTTTAATAAAGATGGAGTTGCTTCTTTTATAGCTTTTTTTTTTTGTTTTGATTTTACTCCCACTTTTGCACGAATCGTAATTTACATGTTCGCAAACAACGCGCCGTGTTCATCCAAGCATAAGGATAGAACATATGAAATTGATTCCAAAAGATGCGAGAAGAGTTACTCTTTCGGAATATGTATGATAAATTGAATTTATAAATTGGTTTTCTTTTTATTGACATTTTTCTAGGTGTCTAGTTTTTTTCTGACTCACAAGGTATATAAATAAATAAACAAAAGTAAATTTCAGGACAGAGTTTTGAGATCTGATCCCAGACAGTATAGCATTCTAGTATATTCTCATCAGGAACCTTTAAGGGGCCCTGGCGGGGGCCGCAGGAAAGTCACACGGGAACCGTATTGCAAGAGGCCTGTCAATATTTTATTTGCTCTTTCTTACAAAAGTGTTGTTTCTTCCTCTTGGGTATTGATTTCCTTTAACAAATTTTAAATTGTTCTCCATATTCGGATATTCTCTGCATTGATACATAACATAATCATTACCAATAGGATATCATTTTATTTTATTTTTTTAATAAAGGAAACAATGACCTTTCTAGTGTTATGAACATGAATTATAACTGGAAATCACCACTAAAGTTGTTCGGGCTCAAAACATTCAGATTAATGGAATTCATAATCCGCACAAGGTTTTAAACTTTGCTCTGAGATAACAAATTTGGTTTTGCATTCAAACAATGAATACAATAATGACAAAAGGATGCTGAAATCAATTGTTATCACTTTTAATATCCAGGGGCTTGGTTCCGCGGAACCCCGGAACTGATTGCCTAGGATATCGGTTCAAAAATGTTTTTAGCGTCATCTGCATTCCAGCCCCGCATAATTATGAAAATGTACATGTAATTTCTATTCATCTTTCATGATTTAGCTAAATGTGTATAATACAGGGCGGCTCAGAAAAAGGTTTGACAAGTCAGTGCGGAGAAAGCATTTGTAAACCGGCAGCAAATAAGATTTTTTTTTTTTCATGCAGAGTTTACGGCGGTTTTATTCGTAGGCCTAATATGAATATTAACTCCATAAGTATAATATCATATTAAAGAGTATCATTTTAACTTTGCTATGTTTCCATTGTCAGGCAGAGCATTGAAAAATAATTATTGCTATGGTTCGCTTAGTTCATTTCCATTAGAGTTTTTAATAAGGTGATCTTTTTCTAAGTAATTTTAGACAATTGTGTTCACTTCTTCTTCTCGAGTCCTTTCTCTCAATTTTTGTTTATGTGTGAGTTAGAATGTGATTCAAACTCTGCCCATTAGATACTGAACGCAGGCGATCCCATTAGGCGAAAGGGTAGTAAGATCAGCTGGGGAACAGGGGGAAGGTAGAAGAGGGCATTGTAGGAGGTGACTCATGGTCTCCTCCTCTCCGCATTCGCAAACTGGCTGTCCTTCAGTGCTGATGCCCCATTTGACCATTAGAGCCTTGCAACGGCCAACTCCAGCTCGCAAGCGGTTTAAACACAGCCAGAAAGGCCAAGGTTTGTGTTCACTAGTGCGTGACACTTGAATAACAACCAATGTATCATCGCAAAGCTACAGACCTCTGCATTTGAAGAGTTTACATACAAAAGGGCCTACATCCACTTTTGCACATTCTTCATAAATCAAAGTTTTTTATTTCAATTAGAAAGTTTTTCTACTTAGTTTAAGAGTCATCAGTATAGGTAACAAAAATAACAATTAAAAAGATCCTGCAGGTGTCTTTTATTTTATATGATTTTATATATTTTTCATTTTTATGGATTTAGTACCTTTTGCATGATAACTCATTTCAAATTGTTGTTATATAAGGCAAAGGTACTACATGTATCTATTGAACAGTACAGTAAATCATTTCAACATCTAGACTGACAATGGGAAGGATATAGGGAAGAGAAAGGAACTATTATGATCATTGTTAAAACTTGTATACAGCTACAAAATGTATCACCCATCCGGACTTTTCATGCAAAAGGGACTAAAGCCAATAAAATATATAAAACAAATCATATAAAATGAATTTTATAATTTTTTGAATGTCACTTTGTTACTTATATTGATGACTCTTAAACATAATAGAAGAACTTTCTTAATGGAAACATACATTTGGGTGAAATAAGAAAACATTGATTTATGAAGAATGATCAAAAGTGTATTTAGTCCCTTTTGCATGAAAAGTGTTTTAGATTTAGTCCCTTTTGCACGAACGTAAATTTTATATCCATTTTTAAAAAACTTTCTGAAACCTTTTAGAGTTGGACTACCACAATCAGTTTGATGCACATGTTGAATGTCTCTTAAACAAGTTTTTTTTTAAATGCCGAAAGACAAGCCAAAAAAAAAAAACGGATTTAGGCCCTTTTGCATGTAAGCTCTTCATTTTCATTGGATTAATCTCATTGCTGGTGACTAAATATTTGGTATTCATTGATACGATAATGTTAGGTTTACCTTTGCTCTGAATCTCAAAAAATTAATTAAAAATTCGGAACGTCTGAGGAGGCACCATGACCAATTAGTATAATATCGATATGGAAAGACTTCATTGGCATATACTTCACTACAATGATATATAATATCTTCATATTGTCATCATCATCATCATCATAATTTTCATTATCATGATCATCTTCTTCAACATCATCATAAGTTTCTTCATTATTACCATCATCATCACCATCATCATTTTCGTCACCATCATTATCATGACCATAATCTTCTTCTACCTATCATCATAATTTTCATCTTCATTATCATTATTATAATCATCATCACCACCGACATTTTCCTCTTTCCAATTCTCAAAAATTTGCTCATATACATAATTGTTTATTAAAAAGTTTAATTTCTGCGTATGTAGGTTAATAATGTATGAAATAATAATCATAGTACAGTACAAGCATTCAGAGTACTAGGCCTAAATTATAAATGTTATAAAATACAGGTTACTCACTTAAAGATCCCATTTGTATCGATTCGTATTACAAGCCGCCTTGTAAAGGAGTGGGAACCGAAGGCAAATGGCAATGTTACTAAGAACAATATTAAGTGCAGTATATGATATGTACAAATACTAAAAAGAAAAGATGAATTGGTACATGAGCATTTTATTTGTGTATACATCTAATCTATATTTCGATATTTGTTGTTGACAACGAACTTTGATTTAGATTATCGCATTTTTCATGTTTGTTTATATCAAAGTCATCACGCGATGTTTGGATTGAATAGATTTCACGTACGGTAGTTTTGGAAATTAATTACTCGTATTGATTACTTAGTTTGTACCTTGTAACCATCACTCTTACGATTATTTCATTTTAGAGCGTTCTTGGGAGGTATGTTTACATAATGATTATAATGTTGTTTTCGGGGGTGTGTTTTATTTACATGCACATAAAATGTGTAACTTATTTACAGTTATGTAATTCAAATATGTATCCCCAAATATACATACCCTCCCTGGTCATAGATATTGCAACATAGCTAAGATTCGTGCCTCTTCTGTTTTACAATCATTATGCAATTCACCATAAAATGAATTTAAGCCAAACGTATCCCTTTTAATAAAAAGGGGTCAACGTTCTTGTGCGCCGTTGCTAATGAGAATGCGTTCTCCAAATCAGAGTTAGTGCCTATTAAGAAAAATATAACATAGGGTACATGCAGGTAATATGGGCCACCTACGCTCATTTGCGTAATTTGCATGAAATTACAAAAGTACACATAGCCTAATCCTTGTTTATATGAATCAATAACTACTGCTCTAACTTTTATCACAATTAAAAGCAATTATCACCAACCCCTCTGTCTGCAATATTCAAATGTTGACGTCATCACCAAAGTGCACATATTACCTGCATGTGCAGGTAATATGGGCATATGTACGAAGGAAGTGCCTATGTCTGCGCACCTAAAATTCGACCTCAATTTCAATAAAAAGTAAAATATTATTTTAAGATTCATAATTGGTATTCCATTTTTTATATTCTAATGATCAATAAAGCCAAAATTTTCAAGAAATCATTACCAAGAACGATGTTTTTACGACTTTTCGACGGGCTTGTCATTTTGTGTAGCAAAATTGAATAGTGCCCATGTCTGCGCAATAACTCATTTTGCACGCAAATCAATTATTGTTAATCAATTATTTCCACAGTTTTTTTTTTTTTTTTTTTTTTTTTTTTTTTTGAGCCGTTAAGATTGACGGTTGATATAAGTAATTACATGGGAGGTTTCTTCTTTCAAATTCGTGAAATTACGTGGATGCGCAGACATTGGCACTGCGCCGACTAAATCACTCTAACCATATTTAATGTATTTTCTTTAAAACTACAATGACTCTACTATGTCTGGAATTTGCTTGAAATGTTGAAAATCATTGAATTTAAGATATCATTTGAAATTATAAGACCCTTCAGTTAATACTATGACTAGATATTCTTTTATTGTTTTGTATTTTTTATATATTTGTTAAATATTATTTAAATATTATTTTCATTATACGAATCAATTAATAATAACTTAATATTAACAATAAATACAAACACTTCAGGTTACCCCCTTAATCATTTTTTTTTTTCGCCATCACATTCTGTCAAATATCGAATTTTACATCAGGGTAAAAAAAAATGCCGTACTTTTTACCTACCTTTTTTGTTTCAACAATTTTCTCAGAGAAATTTCGGCATAAGATGCTCTCACGATGATATATTTTCGTAAACAGTTTCTTATGAACAACAGATGGGGCTCACACCGGTCACCGGTCACCGGTCACGACATGATTTGCTTCAAGTGGCCCATATTACCTTCTTGCCCATGTTACCTGCATGTACCCTATGTGTGAAAATTTTACTTGTGCAGTAAATAACAATATATTCACCATATATTGACTATAATTTTGTTATATCGGTGGGATAAAAAGGTATTGCATAACAAAATCCTCCTTGGCAACAGAAAGGTGTTGGCTATGGAATGCGAACTGTTGCATATTTGAAAATACCCATGATCATGGGTTTTAAACCCATGATCATGGGTTTTATCAAGAGCCCGCAGAGTTAAACGCTATGACGCATGGGTTTGTATCAAGAGCAGCAGAGTTAAAACCTATGATTCATGGGTTTTATCATAGGCACGCAGAGTTAAAACCATGATAATGGGTTTTTATGCAAGAGGCAGCAGAGTTAAAACCATGACGCATGGGTTTTTATCACAGAGCACGCGAGTTAAACCTAGTGTCATGGTTTTATCAAGATCCAAGCGCAGAGTTAAAACCCATGATCATGGGTTTTTTATCTAGTACCGTAGAGTTATAAACCCATGAAATCATGGGTTTTATCAAGAGCACGCGAGTTAAAATCCATGAATCATGGGTTTATCAAGAGCAGCAGAGTTAAACCTTGATGCATGGGTTTATCAGCCAGCGGCAGAGTTAAAACTTCATGATCATTCGGTTTATCTACTGCTTGTAAAATGAACTCTGCGTGTAGACCGAAAAACGATGTTTCATTATATGGTTTGTTTTTTCCTGTGTGTAGAGTTATGGGTTACACTTTTTACAACTGCCGAAATTTCATTGACAGTGCGTTAGATACATGACAAGGTCAGTTGTTGTTCGTGGTCTGCCGGTACTTTTGCGCGTACGATGTGCTGTGTGATATAGCTGTCGCCCCTTGTACATGCAGTGATATAAATTGTGGCTAATGCTGAAATTGGCTTTGTATTCCTCATTCTGAATAATTAATTTCATTCTTTCCAAATCATCTATTCTGTTCTTCCATCGCATGTAAAAAATATAAAGAAATCATATTTAAACTAAATTATATTTATAGGTTATAGCCCCCAGCCAGTAGCGTATCTAGAGGGGGGGCAAGGGGGGGGCACGTGCCCCGGGCTGAGCTTCAGGGGGGCGCAAAAACGGAATTGGGAAAAAAAGAAAAATGAAGAAAAAGAAAGGAAAGAAGAAAAAGAAGGAGAGGAAGAAAAAGGAGATCGGTGATCCACAGTGAATATTATTAATTTTGGCGCCCCCTACATAGCACGACTAAGTTTAACTTTTTGGCGCCCCAAAGTTTCTAGTAATTTTGTTTAGGTTTAGTACCTTCTATCTTAGTTTTGGGTCAATTTTGCGCCCCCTGTATAGGCCTATATTGAAGATCAAAGCGGCGCCCTTAACTTCAATTTAGCGTCCTTTTATAAATGTTAAAATCAATTGTGTGCCCCCGGTGTGTGCCCTCCTAATCCTAATTTTAA
>CALNVZ010002930.1:77633-104007 GCA_940671915.1 Paracentrotus lividus
ACCGTTCGTCTTAGACCCTGATTTTACCATGCACTCCTATATTTATAATAGACGTATCCGTAGTGCTCTTTCAAGATAAGCGATTTCCTGGAACGTTCTCGGTTGATCGCGAGGAAATTCTCAGGTATGTCTGCAGGGTCAATCAGATTGCCTAAATAATTAACTCTTCGGCATTGCTGACGCGGATGCGTGGCTGAGATTGCATAAATTTCATCGTCCACCCTTCTTGGCCTTGTCTTTGCTCCAGTGGACGCCCCCCATAAAAGTTTTTAAAAATATCCAGAGAAACCTGAAATAGTGCATTTCAAAATATGTTATGATCAGATGAGAGGGGGGGGGGGCACAAAAATATGCAGACCTCCGAAACAATGTGAGCCCAGCTCGAATGACCAATCTCCCGCGACTTCTTCCCTTACAATTAAGTATAAAAATCGTATCAAATCGTCAAAAAATAGTCCCAAATCCGTCTCCAAACCGTCTCATGACACTGAGATACCACCGAATATTCAAATGTATTTCTCTTTTGGATGAATAAAGCATTCTTTCCAAACAGGTAAATTCCGTCTTGTAAGAAATAAATAAAAGAAACTTGATTGTGTTTAAAAAATAATAACAAACTATGTTTCAAAATAAGTGTGTAATCATATTGTCTAAATTTTAGTCCATTTAAATTGAACATGCAGGTATTAATCAATAAGTTGACGACACATCAAAGCTAATATGGTCTCTTACAGAAAGGCTTTTTAATTTTACAATTTTATTTATTTATTTTTTTTCTTTCTTATTTAATCTTAAGTTTTGAAGGCAAGTCTTCACTTTTAGAATACACCAAATGGTCGACAACATTCTCGTTATGAACTAATATTACAACATAAGACTTTTATAGTAGATTTTATAATCACGTATTTTAGCAATACTTATTGCGGGCAAAAGTAGTTACATGACGTCCTTGTACACAAAACATCGAATAAAAGGAAGTTAGTTTATAAGCCACAGCTGGCAGCGGGATTATCGTTATCAGTGTTATCACAGACCAATCGCTGCGCTGTAATCATTGCATGGTTAAATTCTGACTGCCGTAATATGTGTCCCTCGCCTCTCATTCACTAGGGACGTGACCTTGCACGAAACCAATCAAAACCGATAATCACAGGCTGTCGGTCTATAAGCAGAAGTTTTCATTTTACAAGCAGTAGATAAAACCGATGATCATGAGTTTTAACTCTGCGCGTGGCTGATAAAACCCATGATCAAGGGTTTTAACTCTGCGTGCTCTTGATAAAAACCCATGATCATGGGTTTTAACTCTGCGTGCTCTTGATAAAAACCCATGATCATGGATTTTAACTCTGCGTGCTCTTGATAAAACCCATGATCATGGTTTAACTCTGCGCGTGGCAGATAAACCCATGATCAGGTTTTAACTCTGCGTTTGCTTCTTGATAAAACCCATGATAATGGGTTTTAACTCTGCGTGCTCTTGATAAAACCCATGATCATGGGTTTTAACTCTGCGTGCTCTTGATAAAACCAATGATCATGGGTTTAAACCCATGATCATGGGTATTTTCAAATATGCAACAGTTCGCATTCCATAGTTGGCGTCCCACCCTGCCTTGTCTCGTCTATAGCTTTTACTTCTTTGCCAGAAATATAAACAAAACATGTTACAAGTATTGAGAAAAATACAAAATACTTGTTAAATTATTTCGTATGGTTAAAGTTTTGATCTCCCATTTTCCCGTTGCCTTATAACATGTAAAATAACATCTTTCATTGTCTTTGACATATGAATAGTTTCATTCCAAAAGGGACTAAATCCACTTCTGTAACTTCAGAGTATATGGCATTTTTTTTTTTTTTTTTTTTTTTTTTTTTTTTTTTTTCTTTGCCAGATTTTGTACAGGTGTCTATGGGAAATTGAAATTAAAAGTTGCACCTTCTAAAGTTTGCTCAAAGTTAAGAATGTAAGAGAACAATGATGTGATACCAATAACTCAATTTTCCTCAAAAGTGGATTTAGTCCCTTCTGGAATGAAACGCTTCATTGCCTCTTACTTTTTTTTCTGTTATTTTTCCCTCACTCGTTGATAATTATTGCCCTTACAGAAAATGCAAGTGCAAAGAGCCAATGAATATAAAATATTTATTTTTGTAATCACTTTCTACATATGATAATTCTGTCTTTATCTTCTATGATAAATTGTCTTCATAGGAACCTGACGAAAAGCATTTTTAGGACCTAAATAGTTTATTTCCATCACATTTATCTTTTTGAGCAGTGTGACGAAATGTTAAGCCTTTAAAGCTTACACCCGTTCAGCCCCCCGCCCGCCCCCAGAATCGACGCCAATGGTTGGGAGCAAGATGTGAAGGAATATTCCTGACGTGGATATGCCATCACCATCATCAGTCACAAATTACATATTGATTTTGATTTTGTAAATTGTAGAGATCTAAGTGTTTGTTAAGTTATCATAATATAAGCAGCGCGTATTCATGTGATGCTAAAAAGTAATCAAAATATTCATAAAACCTTCAAAGGCCTAGTTATCACCTAACTGCGTATTGTTCTATGCAATGAGTCGACTAAACCTAAAAAGGCTTTATGAATGTGGGCTCAGAAGTACAGGTTGCAAAACTGAGTTCACCATACTTAAAGAAGATATTTCATGGGGAAGAAGAGGCGGTGGGGTCATGGATGTCGGAGATAGAGAACGTTGATGATAGGTTACACTTGGTATTTCTGGGGATGGCAGCATGGAAGGAATTTGATCAAGGGAAGTCGTTCCCTTTACGATTGGGAGGAACGAAACATCTTTGGATAAAGCACTAATTGCTGGTAATGGCGGCAATATGTCTTGTATCAAAAGAGGCGAAGGGAAAGAGTGCGTACTTCTAGTTGAAGTACTGTCTGAGGAGAATGAATCTCGGTGGTCACTCAGCTCACCATCTGTGTACTCGTTACTTGGAACGTTTAGAAACAATACGCTAAAAGAGGATTTCTTTCGCTTTCGTGGCTTAAACATTTCATATGCATTGGGCTTGTTGCATTGTACAGTGAATAATGGGTATTCGAGAGACATCTCCTCTGATGCACTCATTGAATACCGTCTTGAAGACCGGTTCAGAACCTGAGGACTCCAATCCGTGTTGTTATGATTGTAGGGCTCGTTTATGCTGCTCCAGCTTGAAGAACTACTTGAAGCTACACTTTGAAATACGTTCGTTGCATATTCATGTTGAACTGCTGAATCGTCATCACAAGGAGGGAACTGAGATTCGTGGAGTTTTGGTATTTCATAAATTGGTTCGCTCAGACTTTCTTTAAACTTCATATTTGTACGTTGAATTGTATGATAGTTTTCAGCATCGTTCGAGGAATTGTCTATCGATTCTGCATTTGAGGGAATTTTATTAACAGTTTCTCCCCGTTTTGACCACTTATGGATCATGATGGTAGCACAATAGATAGAGGGAACAAGTGTAAGGACTAAGGCTAGTGCTATGACAACTGCAATGGCCACCACGTGACTCAGCCGTGCCACACTTGAGGGTAGTATGACGTTATTTTGTTCGCCAAAGTTAAAATCATTCATTAATGTTTTGTTAGCTTGCGACGAAACATTAATTTCGAAATCGGTATTTGAGTCAGGGTGGTTTGTAAAGATCTGTGAAACCGGATCTGTTGCTATGATATTCTTTGCAAATGACAGGTATTTTGATCTGCTAAGATCATGAAGATCAGCCGATTGTGCAGTGACATGTTTCTCAAAAACTAGTGTGTAGTTTGCTCGCACTCTTCCTTTGCTTGTCCAAATCTCGCATACAACAACCTTGCCACTGTCATAAAGTGATATGTTGTTAAGCTGTAGTATAGACATTTCTAGGGAGTCATTGTTAGAATCAATATTTTGGAAGATCAGCAATTCTTTGTTATCAAAATACCATTTAATTTCTGGTTTGTCATGAATATTATCTATGAGTCTAAAGGTACAAAGAAATTCAATATCCGTTGAATCGTTAAAGGGTGTGTGGCTTTTGTACACATTAAGTGTCAATGAATAAATTGCTTCCTGTAAGTAAGTTTGTTCTTCATACGATGATGCTAAAACCAACCTAGAAATATTTGAAGATACCCACTCTATGTTGTTAGCAGCAGCTAAACATTTGACGGAGATAGATAAGTTCCAACTAAAATCAATATCAAAATAAGGGTTGACTGACACGTTGGTTCTTGGAGATGTGGAATTGCACCCATCTAAGATGTTTTTCGGTAGGCAACTCCACAAATATTTTGAAGGAGGGGGATACCCCGTACTAGTACAAGAAAATGTTACAATAGAAGTGGTGTTTATCACAACTTCGATAGGGTCAACCGTTAAGACAGGGCGGTGAATAATTTTAAAAGGTCCAGCAGTACAATCAAGTTGCTGTCCTAGGTTACTGGTGACAACACAGGTGAATGTTTTAAAATGCATGTCTAAACTAGTTATGATATCTATTTTCAGGACCCTGCTCTGCCCATCAACGCTATAAGAATCCATCACAGTGTTAGAGTTAAGGTCGTCTGGGAATATCCAGCTAATATTGACTGGTGGATAGCTTCTCGGTACAATACAAAATACCCGAACAGACGCTCCATCCTGCACAGGACTTGGGTGCTTGGGCCCACATGATATCTCATTTTCTTTTGGAAATTGTCTCAAAACTGTTTTTGCCTTTCTTGATGCAAAGCAAATTGTATCTTGGATGACTCGACCCATGCGTTGTGAAATCACAACACTATTGAAAGAGCATCTAAAGAACTGACTTTCTCTCGCCACATTATAAGCCGTAATATATGAAGTGAAATGATGGCTTGCTTCATCATAAGCCTCGGTGACACCTGTCTCGTATAAAAGTGCACCCTGCCATGTAATACTATCAGTGTTCAAATCAAATTCTTGCACCTTACAAGCAAATGTAGCATTCCCTCCTTCACCAACAATAGCGTCCTGTGGTTCCTTCAAGAAGAACAGAGAGGATTGGGGTGGACCAACACAACCCAAGTCCACTTCAGATATCTGAATGAAGCAGAGTATCATTAGAACGAATTGCAACATGGTGGACGAGTACATTTACAAATGTACTTCTCGTCTCTCGTCTCGAACCTCTACGCAAAAGTAATGGCGAATTATTTTCGCGATCTATTCTCTCTCGGACAGGACCACAGCTATATATACCGACTTCATGTGCGTGATACATTCCCTTTGGCTCAGAATAATTCAAAACATCTTCAGACTTGTTTCCATCCTATACGTTACTGCACAGACCATTGAAATGACATAAAGTACCTATATTCGATTTCGTTTATACTTGATGTTCATATAACATCAATATTAATTAATAACGGAAGAAAGAACAATAAATAAAACGCATTAACATCACTAACGGAAGAAGTCTTCATTCTCTGTTCTTGAGTGAGGTTGCACATTTATTATTTGCATGGTTACAAGAAGCATATGGTATGAAATACAACATTCTTTTTTTTTCAGAAATGACATTTTCACCCAAAAAATGTGAATGTGAATTTGTTTCTGTGTTCACATTTTGTATTATGAGGGAATATTTCAATCGATTTTATAGATCACTAGAAAATGGAGAAAGGCTTTGATTTTAACAAGTCCGTGGTCCATCTTTTCGCCCGCATGAAATTGCGATTTAAATGTTGGTGAAAATGGAGCAATTCCTATGACGTTTGTTTCCATATACAAAATATCCACATTCAGTTACGGGGGCATCTCAAGCGAATAAAGCCCATTTATACAATGCCATACACGTGTACAAAGAGGGTCTAACCCGTGAACAGTACACTGTAAAAAAATATTTGTATTTTTACAGCAAATCTGCTGTCAGCAGAGTCGCCATAACAAAATGTAATTAAAAAAAACAGTTTAGTTGTAAATTTCTTCTCTAAGAATTTATGAAAGCGAAGAGGAAAAAAATCATTAGAGTTCTATAGCGTACATATTTGGTTAAAACTTAACAAATGTGTTACTCCTGATGTATATTTTGTATTTCTCATGTAATTATTTGCAGGAGAAATTTACAACAAAACTGTTTTTTAAATTACATATTTTAGGGCGACACTGCTGACAGCAGAATTGCTGTAAAAATACAAATATTGTTTACAATGTAGATATCTGCGTAGTATATATATGTATATATATATATATATATATATATATATATATATATATATATATATATATATATATATATATATATATATATATATATATATATATATATATATATATATATATATATATATATATATATATTGTATTGCTTTAATAATTTAGGCAATGACAAAGGGGGTATCTCACTGAATTATGAATCGAGGTTAATAAAGTGATTGTTTGTTTTTTTTTTACTTGGATAGGCCTGGATTTATATCGGTTCATTTGGATTTTCATTTCTTTTTTTCTTTTTTTTTCTTGTGGGGGGTGGTGCTCGTCTGGATTTCCATATGCTTTGCATGGATTCGAATGGGTTTGCCTGGATTTGCTTTGGTTTATCTGGATTATCTATGTTTTCCTGGATTCACCTCAATATTTCTTGATTCGTCTTGATTTGTCTGGATTTGTTTCTGTTATTCATGATGACCTTGAAAATTTTTTCAACCCTTTCTGGGTTGTACCTAAAAAAAAAGGCAATCTACAATTCTTTGCACTTATCAGCCATTTTTGGCCCCTTCTTTGTAGACCAGGTTTGTTTTTTTTTTTTCCTTTTTTTTTTTAATTGTGAGAGATATAGATTTATGATCTGTATGGGAGACAAGTTGAACAAAAATTGTGAAAATGGTGCAAGAATGGAATATGTAATTTCCATTTATTTTTTATGACAAATGCAAGATTGTAAATGGTAAACCTACCTGTGGACGTAAGACAAATATCCCATGGACAATTGCCCCCGGAAACTATTACCCTCCGATAAAAATCTACCCCCTAAATCCACACCTAACCGTAACCCTGTTTATAGGGGTAATTGTCAAGGAGTAATTGTACAGGGGTAGTTGTCCCGACACGCGTAACTAATGTTTTGTGTGTTTAATTTTGATCTACTTGTTAGTATTTGGGGGGATTAAATCAATTTTGGACCCGATTATTAGCCTTCAAGCCCTCACAAAGACAAGTCTGTAACAATAAATTCAGAACATTAAAAACCATACGCCTAGTTAGGACTGATGCGGTCTCACCAGGTATGGTAAACCAAAAGAAGCCCACCGAAAATAAGGGAAGAGGGCAAGCATGGGCATTGCGGGGGCGGGCAAAAGATTGATTTTGAAGGATTGGAGAATATTATGAGGTCGTCTGGTGAGGTGAAGTGAAAGTGGGGGGATGAATTCAGACAATTGTAGCCGAAGCATAATGATGTTGCTGGAGCATTAACAAATTAAATAGGCCTATTGGCGTAAGTTCGAAATTGTCATATGTCTTATTCTTAGTTTCTTTAATATTCTTCCATACAGTATCAACTTTAAAGATGATTCTAAAATTTAAAGATGATTATCTTATTAATTTGGCACATTTTTTGCTTATTCTGGTATATTTGTTTTGTTGCAATTTGAAGATTTATTCAATCGAAAACTTTGCAAATTGAAAAAAGGAATAATTGACATGTACGAAAAGACTTCATGTCTTATTTTATGTTCAACCTGGTATAGATTTCATAGGTTTTATAAATATTTACTCTAATATCCAGAATTTCTGCATAAAGGAGTAGGCTTACTCCTTGAATTTATTTTTATTTTGTATTGTCTTTACTATTGTTATTTTATTTTTTTATTTTTTTTTGCGAATGTGTGTGTGTGTATTTTGGGGGTGAGAGGGTGTATTTGTCTCTGTCAATTCTTCCCCCTTCTCTCTCGCTTCCCCCCCCCCCCCTCTCTCTCTCTCTCTCTCTCTCTCTTTCTATTACACACACACATACGCAAATACTCCCTATTTAAAGGCTACATTATCTTTTACTTTTTGAACTTCGTTTCGTGCTTCGTTATCTATCTCACTTTAATGAATTGGGAATCTAAATGAAGATAAAATGGGAAAAGGGGGTACTCAGGCAGGAATGATATTCATTTATTTCAAATATTTTGTATTTACAATGATTATCTTATAAGATTGCTGTGGAATCTGTTTTTTATAATACATTATGAACTGATATATTTAACCCAACATATTTAATTTAAAAAAAAAAATACACAAAAAAAAACTGCACAAAGCCTTTACAAACATGAATATAAAACATAAAAACTATAAACAGTTCATAAATGTAAAATTAAAAATAGAAATATACTAATACCAAATTAATATTTGTTTCCAAAAGGCAAAAGGAAAACGAAAGAAAACCTTTTTTCAGAAAATATAGAACTTACAATACAATATACATTTCAATTACATATTCCTGATATATACCATTATGGCATTAAAGGTCATTGAATGTTCTGAAGAAAAGGAATATTACTTTGAAAGGCATTTTACGCATAATAAAAGATTTTTCAGCAAATTCGTAAGATTGTCAATCA
The DNA here is from genome assembly GCA_940671915.1 of Paracentrotus lividus. NCBI lineage: Eukaryota > Metazoa > Echinodermata > Echinoidea > Camarodonta > Echinidae > Paracentrotus > Paracentrotus lividus. Next base: position 86,203 of record CALNVZ010002930.1, read on the forward strand.
ATTCACGTTTAACATTGGTTCAATAAAATTGGTGTACACGTTTTGAACTATGATCACTTTAAAATCAAACATTTGGATTGCCTTTGCATACTGGTGAGCTCTGATTATTTCAAAGTTTCAGTTAAAACAATATTTTTATCCGTCAATAATGCAACTCCAACAAAAAAAAAGTCATACATTTAAACGCGACTGCATACACATGCACAATTTTTACTGCTTGTAATTTTAAAATGGTGAATGAAATTTAATAATCAAAGAATGTGGACAATTATTTCAAGCATTACCCGGAATGGACTTCATTGCTAATTATGGCGGTATTGCGCAATCATATCACCGTCTCTGCTACTTTGAATTATATGTAAATAAGGAAATGTTTGTGTCTTCCATGAATGTCGATCGGCAAATGTTCTTAATTTTCGTGATGTTAAAGAAGGACAATCGTTACCAACCCTCCCCTTCAAGGCAGAATTAGGTTATACTGCTTTATATTTCACACCATAGCACCCCCACAAAAAAATAAAAAATAAATAAACAACAACACCACTTATTTTTATACATTTCCCGTGATCTTACAAAATCTGAAAAGTTATCCACAAATTTGGGTATGAAACAAAAATTTAAAATATTTCAAAATGTCTAATATTTTAAATTCTGTTTTCAAATATATAATTTTTACTTTTTGATGATCATAATGAACTTGATAAAGTGTGATCAATTTTATAAAATTGGATTCCTTTGTTAGTATCATTATTATCAATATCATTTGTACTTGTACTAAAAGTACGGTGGTTTTAGCAACCCAATATATTAACTTAAGGTTATTTGTGATTGCTCTGACGATTGATTTCATAAAGCATTCGTAGATTATCATCTTGTTTACTGTATACATTTGAAGTAATCAACAAATTGAATATTGTTAACACAAGAACCACTGTTGTAAGTAGAATGAATACATGCTTCCACATCACATCGTTCCTGATAGCAGATGCCTGCTCGGCATCTAGGCAACCTGTGTGTTTTACAGATGTTGAAAATTTACTCCGTTTCGTTTTATAGGCCATGAGATCATCCATGGGTAAGCTACCTATGGCAGGCACCAAGGTATAGTCATGACACGATAATTTGTTATTAGTTTTGTTAACATGTATTTCATTCGAAATGCAACAGTACATTTCGTTATGTTTGTGTTTCCACACTAACAGAGATAAATTTGCACTTTCGTTTATTGTTTCAGAAATAGGTAGTGCCATCTCCCCATTTTCAAAGCAGGCAATGGCAGCAGGTTCACTCCCTGCTTCGGCACGACATTCGATTACTTCCCAACTATCTCTCTTAAATCTAAAAGGTGACATAATGGCTGCACATTCAATATTTCCCGGAGGAAAGTTGACATTAAGTACAATGCTCTGACTATTCATATTATCATGACCGTCTACGATGCAATTGTAAACCCCACTGTCGTTTCGGGAGATGTTGTTAATTGTAAGTTGTATGTCCATATTGTCACTCCCTTGGACTTCCCTGACTCCAAACCGGATCTGTTGACCAGGGCTGAGCTTGTCCATGTCTAGATGGTGGTTCATGTAGAATGGGGGTCTGTGTTCTTTTTGTAAAGCGACAGAGATGTTTGGGTCTTTGAAATGAAAGACGATTGATGCGCGGCCACCTTCATTGTGAACGAGAACAGCAAGTGATCCTAGCTTCATGCTGCTCAAGATGTACAGACAAATCAAATAAATTATCGGTTTCCTCGCCATGTTTAAATGAGCAGAAATTAAGAAACCTTTGTCAAAATCACTTGTGTATTGACAGGTCCTTGATCAGTAAAGCGAATGTAAAGCAAATTTTTTTTATTTATTTTTTTTTTTCATTTAACGAAGACCAGTCAATGAATGTGAAAGTGATGTGAAAGATATTTTGTACAAAAATGTCTTTATTCTGCAAAGTTTAATATTTCCCCTCGGAGGCCTGCAGTCAAGTTACTCCAACAGAATATGGATAAATCTCCCAGAATTGTCGCAAATCTATTTTTAAAAATACAAAAGCGAAAATAATCACTAATAATGTCGTTCATCGTGATGATTAGGCATGTGATGAATGTACATAACGGAACCAATCAGAGTCAGTTGAAAAATTGATAATAATTGCTGCATAGTTCAGTGGCAGAAGGTAAGTGACCTTGAACACTATTTAACAATTGCCACAATATTCCATTCGTCTTGGAGGAAGGACTATCACGAGTCAGTTTAGATATCAAATTGGAATAATTCTAGGATTAATTACGGTATTAACATTATCACAATCATTATGAATTAATAGGTACTTAAAATGCGAAAGGTACATAATACTAAAACACTGTTGTAACGTAATTCATAGAAATATTATTACACAGGATATCAGAAAGCAGTTTTAAAGCAACGTGTGCACCCTCTGAATTCCTAAAAGAAGCCTATTTTTGTCAACAATACACCCTAATGGCTTTCATATTTACGGATTATTTTGTACACATTTAGGAAGGATAAAAACAATGCATAGAATATGTTATGGTAACTTAAGGCATGAGGTATACCGGGGCTCGATCCCTGAACATATTTATATCAACACGAGTGCTTACTTTGTGCCTAATTATGTCCACTTTCAGCTTAACGGTTTTTGTTTTTTGTGGGTTTTTTTAGGGGGGAGGTATCCACTTCCATGTTGCATGATTGTACCAATATGAAATATAAAAATCCAATACATCTCAAACTGCATAGACATTAAATAACAGAAAGGCCGTTTACCAAATTTGGCTTTCTGATTTTAAATAGTCACGTTTAGGTTCATCGCAAATATATCGATGCTTAAAAAAACATATCAGGAAATAACCAGCATACCGACAGAACGTCATCTGATGTTCCTCAATGTTACTTTTTATTCGCATGTATCCCTTACAAAAATGTCGTGTGGTACCACGCAACGGTACCATACAAAATACCACAGGATTTTCCTATGGTTTTTTGGCACAAATACCACACAAAATACCATACAGAAGTACCATACAGCCAAAATACCATAGGATTTCCTATGGTTTTTTTGGCACAAATACCACACAAAATACCATACAGCCAAAATACCATAGGGTTTCCTATGGTATTTCGGCACAAATACCACAGGATTTCCTATGGTATTTTAGCACAAGTACCACAAAAAATACCATACAGGAGTACCTTACAGCAAAAATACCTAATAGCATTATCCCAAACTAGTACCACACATCAATACCGCACACAGTTACCAGGATTATGACATACCGTTACGACCGGAACACCACACGCCGTTAATTCAGAGATACCACACGCCGTTACCACAGGACTGCCGCTAGACACCCAAGGATACCATACATTGCCATACTCTGGTATATATACCACTATTTAGCAAATATATTTTGGGTCACAGTTAGTTATTTTCTATATCTCTTGATAATAATGCAAATGTCAAAACTATCGCTCTTGATGTTACTTTGTGTTTAGGAAATATATTTCCCTAAAAGAAAAAATATTAATATGCAGGCAATTACTAGTTAATGAGGTAAGCTTCACAAAATACTGATTTGTGCATACATAAAACATTGTATGCAAATGAGCTAATTACCATAGTACCACACGAAGTACCACAGGAATACCATAAGACTACCAAACTTCAGCAGTAAACTGCCATAAATCCACTTTGACTAATGCCCGTTGGTTTCATCCCTGTTGGATGTTTGTCTTCAATCAGTTCGTCAAATTACCATTTGGTCTAATTAATACCCACTTCGTCTAATCAAGTCGACTTGTTCAAACACCACTTAGTCAATTCCTGTAAGAAACTGTCCCTTAGAAAAAAAAAAATCCTGTGACAATATTACACAACGGTAGGTATTGGCGGCGTCCCGGATGAACGGGGGGACGATCGAGTCCCCCCCCCCCCCCATCGATTTTTGTTTTCTGGGGGATCGTCCACCCTCGATTTTTAAAGCTTAACAAAATATATGTACATATAATAGACGAAGAGGCACAGTGTGTGTTAAATGAACCAAGTTCAGGTCAATAAAAAGCAAAATTTTCGGCTCGCGCTTCGCTTGCAAACAAAAACACCAGGCAATAATTAAACTAATAACTTTTTCAGGTCCCTATATTCATTTATTTTCTTATTTGTTACAACGCTTTATTTGTAACTTTGGCACAATGTGTGAGGTAGGTCATTCTATTGTGAATTTTTGATATTAGCCTTATATATATGTCTCTTTGGGGTGCTTTATTTATTCCGATCTAGTGTATAATTAATTCCTCTCCAAATTTGGCGTCAATCAGGGGGACGTGTCCCCTTGATTTTCAAAGCTTTACTTTTTGTTTTTATTTTCTAAAATAATTTGGATAAATTTTGTATTTGCCCCTTGTCCAAATGTGATGGAAATCAATTTTTAAGTTTCTTTAAATTCTTTGTTTCAGGTCCGTATCGTTATAAAAAGTGACCATATTCAGAAAGGGATTACAAACATATATAAGTATTGTAAACGTTGATTAATGAGATTTTCACTCACTCTTCGGAATTGTATTTATTAGTGTATTAGTGATTATCAGCTAGTGAATACAATGATTACTGTTATTATAGAGCAAAATTTTTAGCTCGCGCTTCGCGCTCACAAACAAATAACAATACAATGATTTAACGATTAACTATGTCTTCAGGTCGTATTTAGTGGAATATGTTTTATTTGTTCCAACCTTATATTCTAAATTGTCATTAGTTTCTGCATAATCAATTATGTGAAAAAGATAATTCTATTTCGAATTTTGGGTATAAAATATATAGGAAGCCTTATTCCGTTCGAGTCTATAATAATTCCCATTCCGGGTCTCCATTCTCCTCTCAAACCTGACCGTCATCACATGAAATCGCAGCCCTGATGGTAGGGGAGACCGGGACAATAATTGTAACACGGGGCGATTGTAACAGAGGCTCCAAATGTGGTATTTTGTGCTACATGTGGTATTTGTGCCATACATGTGGTATTTTGTGTAAAAAATAAAAATAAAAATACAGCAATACCATACATATGGTATTTGTACAAAAAACCATACAGCAATACCATACATATGGTTTTTGTGCCAAAAAACCATACAGCAATACCATACATATGGTATTTGTGCCAAGAAACCATACATATGGTATTTGTGCCAAGAAACCATACATATGGTATTTGTGCCAAAAACCATACAGCAATACCATACATATGGTATTTGTGCCAAAAACCATACAGCAATACATACATATGGTATTTGTGCCAAAAAAACCATACACAATACCATACATATGGTATTTGTGGCAAGAAACCATACATATGGTATTTGTGCCAAAAAACCATACAGAAATACCATACATATGGTATTTGTGCCAAAAACTATACAGCAATACCATACATATGGTATTTGTGCCAAGAAACCATACATATGGTATTTTGCCAAAAAACCATACAGAAATACCATACATATGGTATTGTGCCAAAAAACTATACAGCAATACCATACATATGGTATTTGTGCAAAAAACCATACAGCATACCATACATATGGTATTGTGCAAAAAAAAAACATACAGAAATACCATACATATGGTATTTGTGCCAGAAAACCATACAGCAATACCAATACATATGGTATTTGTGCCAAAAAACCATACAGCAATACCATACATATGGTATTTGTGCCAAAAAACCATACATATGGTATTGGTGCCAAGACCCATACATATGGTATTTGTGCCAAAAACCATACAGCAATATCATACATATGGTATTTGTGCCAAAAAACCATACAGCAATACCATACATATGGTATTTGTGCCAAAAAACCATACAGAAATACCATCACATTGGTATTTGTGCCAAAAAACCATACAGCAATACCATATATATGGTATTTGTGCCAAAAAACCATAACAGAAATACCATACATATGGTATTGTGCCAAAAAAACATACAGAAATACCATTACATATGTATTTGTGCCAAAAAAACATACAGAAATCCATACATATGGTATTTGTGCCAAAAACCATACAGCAATACCATACATAAGGTATTTGTGCCAAATACCACAGCACTGCTGTATGGTATTCTATGGTACCCTTTTCCTGTGTGGTATTTCCCTATGGTACTTCTATGGTATTTTATTGTACCATAGAAATACCATAGGAATACAACTAGGACATTCAGAAATACCATAGGAATACCACAGGACATTTTTGTAAGGGATACCTCATTCATTTCAAATATCGTTCACGAAATTCACAACCAGCGAATTTGTACCGCTACCTACGGATGCTTTGCTCACGTTTGCACAAATAAATGATGAATATCATTTTTATAAACATTGAACATGATAAGTGAAAATATCCATTCTTACCATTGCTCGGTATTTACAGACGCAGTGTAAAGAATTCTGCACTGTAGGAATAATGATGCATGTATCATTCTCTTTTGAAGAAACGCAAATTGATTGAACCGATCTTCATGTCCCGAAGTTCAGCAATTCAAAATTACATGGGCGGGAAAATAGAAGCCATTTCAGCTCTTTCTTTGTTGACTTTGGAAGATCTTGGAAATGCCCTGGGAATCGCTTTAGATAGTTATGACACTCAACAATAAATTATGGGCTTAGTTTTATTTGCTTTTTACATTCATATCTCATAAAATTGTGGATTCGTTTATTCAAGTTTGTATTCATTACTTTTATCTTGTAGGACGACGCTATAAATCGATGATATTATCTCATAAAATGTTTAATGATTCTAAATTGGAGAATCCAAATATGAGTTAAACATTTATTTTTTGTACTAAAAATAAGTAATAATTGTATTCAAATATTTCTTTTTCCCGTGATTATCGTAATGACGTTTTCAGCTTTAAAACAGTGGGTTATTATTAAAGTGCCACCTCATTTATTTATTCATTTTGTGTTTTTCGTTTTAGTTATTTAACCATGTCACCTGCCCCGTCAGTTTGGGAAATAGGCCTATATCAGAAGAGCTCATCAACATTTCTTGTTTGACTTTTTTTTCTGAATAATCTGATATCTTTTCTTGATTTTGTTAGGCTGATAAGGGTTGTTATTATTGTAAATGTAGGATAGAACAGAATTTGTTGGATAAAACGTCCAACAAGTCCTTTCATGAAATGCCCCCTTGTATCTCCCTTGAGGCCTGTCAATATTAATTATTTCATAAAATACTCTATATCTATAATCAAAATAATGATTCCTTTTTAGACAGGGGATACAGATGTTTGATATGAAAACAATTTATATTAAATTATTTTTACAAACTCTACAGAAGAAAAGCCAAAACATGAATTCCTCTTGATGTAAATGTCTCATACTAAATGTAATATAATAGTAAATAACGAAATAGTTGATCCCAATTGAAAATTTCAAATGGTCTTTCAAAGGTCTAAAGACTAATGGGATGGAAATTTTTGGTATTTTTCCAAATCTTATTATATGCCTATTTCTAATCAGTGGTGTAAGTGTATCAGCTAAACTAATATTTCGTAGAATATTGAAGTTTACCTAAATCATATTGATATATCAAAAAATATATATTGGGACATGTGAAAATCGAAACCTGTCCTCAGAGCGGCTTTATCACAACTTATTTCTTATGATCAATAATTGTGTTGACTTAGTTGACTTATATCAACACTTTGGCCCTGTTGTCTTTACGTTTATATTTAAGTGTAGTAATTAAACGAGATATGGGGGTGTGTCAGTGAACGAACTTACGATGTCCCAAAATAAGGGGGCATCTTGGTAAGGAAATAAGATAAGATAATTTTTGGTGAACGCACTGCTGTTTAAGAAGACAAACCAAAGTCTGTCCCCACCAGACATAATTTTCAACACTGATCACGTCGGCAAAGGACAATTCTGAGGATGTTCTTAGATAAGAAAACATCACTTGAGATGGAATTTGATTAGATAATTGTGAAACAAAGCAAATGTTATGTGTCATGATTATTTTAACCCATGAAAAAACTATACGTATGTCATTGTTCTAGACACGATAAAGCGAAAAACTAAAAAAAAGACACTTTATTGACATCTCGAATAGTATTAGACAAGTATTAGTATTACAATAGACTTTAATAAAATAATTCCTTACCCCCTAATGTTAAAGGGTACAGTTTCCTTAAGCACTAAATAGTTGTGCAAACAATTTCCAAACTTTTAACCAACGCTGAGCGACACGGTGTCCTCTACATTATCGGATAAAATCAGCCCAATTAATGTTGGGTAATCAGTTTGCTTTGTGGTTAGGCAATTTTAACTTCAAACTTTATTCAACTCTGCAATTGCCGACCAATTATTTATATTTTCAGTTGTGTAACTGCACGGCCAATGTCATCCAATGTTGGTAATTCACCAATTGGGTGAGCCAAGCAATTTTTTTTTCTTCTCCAAAACAAGACATTCACCAATCATGTGGTTGATGAGTCAATTTATGCTAAATCCTTTCCATGATTCTTATCCCAATTCCTAATCCAAAATCCAAGACATGATTGTTAATAACTTATTCTAAAGATTTGTATGTTTGATATAGCTATCCTTAATATTTAAGATGACATTTTCATGGTAATTAGTACTATCCACCGTCCATTACGAGCGCTACATTGCCCATAAAAATATTCGTTGTTTACATTATGAATACTAAAATTTTGGGTACAAATTACCCAGATTAGAGAAATTTCTTGACGTGCCATAAATTGCCAAAATAAATGTATCCAAAATTCTAAAATTTGGTAAATATGTACCCAAAATTTAAATACAAATAATTGCCTAAAGGCCTCGTCACACCGAGTCCGGTCCGGTGACCGGTACGGCAAACCGTCTCAAATAGCTCCATGAGCGATCCCATAAAAACCGTACCGGTTGCCGTTCCGGCTAGTACGGCATAGCCCGTGTTTGTTGTGACCAGTCTCATTGCAATAGTACACGGCCGATTCATTTCGACCGTTTTTGCCCATTGTTGAACCGGAACGGGCCCGTGCCGTGACCCGGACCGGACTCGGTGTAACGAGGCCTTAATTCTCGATTTCGTAGTAATTCACAAAGAAAATGCGCTAAAATTGCTATTGTTTAAGGGGCAACAAGTGCCCAAAAGTCCATGAAATTGGGTACATGCAGGTAATATGGGCTACCTTAGCTCATTTGTATAATTTTTATAAAATAACAAAATGACACGCAGCCTAATCTTTCAACTACTGCTTTTTTGTGAAGAAATACAATTATCACCAACCCCCTGTCTGCAATATTCAAATGTTGACGTCATCAAAGTGCCCAAAGTGCCCATAATACCTGCATGTGGAGGTAATATGGGCATATGTATTTAATGTATTTTTTAAAACTACAATGACTCTACTATGTCTGGAATTTGCTTAAAGTGTTGAAAATCAACTTTAAGATATCATTTGAAACGTATCAGGACATCTCCCCCGGAGGACAACTCCCCTGGGGACAACTCCCGGATGACAGCTCCCCCGGAGGACAACTCCCCCGGAGGACAACTCCCCCGGAGGACAACACCCCTGCAGGACAACTCCCCCGCAGGACATCTCCCCCGGAGGACAGGTCCTCCCAAGGACAACTCCCCCGGAGGACATCTCACCCGATGAAAACTCCCCCGGAGGACAAGTCCCCAGAGGACATATCCCCCGAGTACAACTCCCCCGGAGGACAACTCCCCCGGAGGACAACTCCCCTGGAGGACAACTCCCCCGGAGGACGACTCCCCCGGAGGACAACTCCCCCGCAGCACAACTATCCCGCAGGACAAGTCCCCCGGAGGACAACTCAACCATTCCGGATAACAGATCCACATGCACTCGTTAATTTTTGCTCCATTTGCGATTTGCGATTTTTGTTTTTTATTTTTTATTTATTTATATTTTTTTTTAAATCGAAATAGCCATTTATGGAAATACAAAATCTTTGGCAATTTTTTTTTTTTCCGGCGAAGGGTGTTAAAGTTTGGCAGCTATAGAGGCGTACTTACTGCTTATTGCCGGGAACCGAATTTATCGTCAAAAGACAGAGAGAGAGCGATCAATTTATCATCTTAAATCTCCATAGGAAGCATGATCTGATTAGATTTTTAGAGTATGTAGTTCAATTGGTCAGGCCCGTATAACTAGGTTTCTTCGGCCGGGTGTTCGAAATCTTAAGCAAATGAACATTTTTGAAGGGGTGCATTCTTCGAGCGCAACAAGGCGTGCCAGGCATTTTTTGACTAAAAATGACCCGAAGAGTATATTTTTACTTTTATGGTTCTATTTTTGTTGTTGTTATTCTTTTACAACGCGTGAACGATTATCTTTCTTTTACAAAAAAAAAAAAAAAAAAAAAAAGGATTTTCAGCGCCGAATGCGTCAAGTGAAAATGGTTATAGATCACACCTCTTGAATTCATTACAAAAATACTTGTACATTATTTTGATACAGAGTTTTGTTTTCGTTTTTTTGGCTTGTTTCCAGCAAATGTTTAGAATTATAAATGTTTTCATCGGATATGTTGACGGCAAATACTGAAAAACTTGGTTGATATACCGAGATGTATTTAATTTTTCATCTACTTCTGGAGATATTTTCATACCAACACTAGGTCCTGCAATAACACCCTCTTTGATAGCCCGATGACACGGTATGAATGCAAAAGATGTGCTAAGTGCATACTTTATGAACACACCACCGTTCAGATATAACAATTGTCTGCTAAAATCTTAAACCAATGACAATGATTGTATTACATTATTCCTTTAAAAATGACAAACAAGTGATGATGTTAGCAATTGAGTTTTGTGATTTTTTTTTTTTGATAAATAAAATTGTGTTCTCGTTTAAACTTTGCGCCAATTGTAATTTGTTTAGGGTGTGATTAATTATTATTAAAGCTTAATTATCGTGGCTCACCCCCCCCCCCTCTTGCTGAAGACGACTAGAGATATTGTAGGCCAACTCGCCCTTCGTGCTCTTTTCTACTCCTTAGCTTCATATTTAAGTTCCCCATTTAGCATCCTCTTTTTTCAACATTTCTTTTATTTCTTTCATTTTCATTAATTTTCCTTTTCTGAGGTCACATTTCGTTGGCGGGGTACCTCTGAATCTGCCAAACCTAACAACCTTTTGAGGGAAGGAGTATCCATTCATAGATTGGAAGGGGTGGTTCCAATGGATGATTAGCAATTAAAACCATTCCCATCCTTGTCATTACAGAAGGGTTACTCCATGCGAAAAGTAATGTAAAAATTGTAACAGAAAGAAAAACAAAGGGCTTGGCATAAAATCAAAAGTTATAAAGCATTTAAAGTTAGGGGAGATGTCATCCGGGGAGTTGTCCTTGGGGAGACCTATCCTCCGGGGGAGATGTCCTCCGGGGGGAGTTGTCCTCCAGGGGAGTTGTCCTGTGGGGGAGTTGTCCTCCGGGGGAGCTGTCCTCAGGGGGTGTTGTCCTCCGGGGGAGTTGTCCTCCAGGGGAGTTGTCCAGGGGAAAGTTGTCCTCCGTGGGAGTTGTCCCTGGGGGGAGTTGTCCTCCGGGGGACTCGTCCTTGGGGGACCTGTCCTCCGGGGGAGATGTCCTGCGGGGGACCTGTCCTCCGGGAGTTGTCCCCGGGGGAGTTGTCCTCCGGGGGAGATGTCCTAGAACCCATTTGAAATCATAAGACCCTTCAGTAAACACTTTGACTAGATATTTAATTCAAATCTGTGCTTGTTTGAAGAAATGTAGATTACCGGCCAATGTAAAGAATTATGGGCCCTATAATGCTTGGTTTTGCACTCAGTAAATTATTAACAATTTTGTTTTATGGTTGTTGTGGCTTTTCCAAATATGAGTAAACTCATCTTACACAATCACGATCAAATTTTAATAATTTTCAGTATTAAAATCAACAATAGCACTTTGGTGATGACATCAACGTTTGAATATTATTAAAATAATTGTTAAAAAAATCACGGAGTGCTATCACCACAAGCACTAGCTTATTTGTTATTCAGTTATTTAAAAACTTATGTTATGTTTTCCAAAGGCTCCTGCACAGTCCTCATGAGCCCAACATCCACATAACTGGCATTCAATCCACTGGACTTCACCATCATCATCATAAAAAAAAAATGTCTCGCAGTAATGACAAAAATTGTGGGGGTCTTTGTTTGCATCTTTTGGAAGCTGCTGTGGTGGCCGGCTGCACACTTGAACTTTTTTTTTTGTTTTTTTTTTTTTTATTTAATATATATATATATATATTTTTAATATCATTTTCATTATACAAATCAATATAGATCTACAATAAGTTTTTTGGGTTTTTTTTTTTTTTTTGCCTCTATAACAGAGGATTTATTTCACACTCGTACAGCATTCATATTACATCAAATATTCACATAAATCTAATATTCTTTTCGGTAATTCAAATCTTCTCTTGGTCCTTACTCTTTCCTGTTCATAACCTTGTATTTCTATTCTTTTTCTGATTTCTCTTTCTAACACATGTTTTAATACAACTTTTCTATTTTCTTTCCCCGATTTATTTCTTTCCAAGAACCTTATATATACTATAAAAGGCTAAAGTCATAAATAAAACGATTTGGCAGTTGCATTCAATTTACTACTTTTTGTTTTAAACTTGAAGACTCTCTGTAATATGTTTTCTATATGTTTTAGGTATTGTTTGTTTAAATCACATTCAATAAAAGCGTGGACAATGTCTTCTTTTACTAAACATTTTGAACATAAATCGTCTTCTCTTATACCCCATTTAAAAAGATTACTTTTTACTGGTATAAGATTGTACAATAGTTTAAGGTTAAACTCTCGTAGTTTATATTCTTTGACATGGATGAGGTTAAAATTGAAAACGTTTAAACATGTTATATCAATGTTGAATTTATTTCCCCAATATAAACAACATTTTTTCGTTAAAGTGTTTCTTGAGGTAAACAAACTATAAAACACATTGCTTTTTATATCACTGATATTTTTGAACTTGTTTCTAATGCACAAAATTGGAACATCGAGTCTTTCTTGTTGTATCGTATTTGCAACGGCATCTTGCTTTATCTTTTGGACCCATACTAACGGTGTAGCTTTTTTAAGTTTCGCATAATCAAACATTACAATATATTTACTTCCTCTATTGATTATTTTTGACATTATATTTTCTATCGACTGGAAACCGTTAATTCCAAAGAGATCTTTTACATAAATTATACCACTCTCATACCAGTCTTTAAAGAACACAGACTGATTATTAGACAAAATAAACTTATTTTGCCAAATAATTTATAAACTGGTAGCCCATATTACCTGCATGTACCCTACATAAACAATAGACACACCTTATGCAGTGGAAGTGTCCTTTAGAACAAATGGATCCTCCTGTACACGTTCACCCCGTCCTCGGCTCCACGGTCCCTGTGTGTATTTAAGTGTAGAAATATACATATTCGGTTTATCTATAATTGATGTTTTCAATATGGATTTAATACAGGTTTGTATCATCATGTAAGGCTAAAAACCTAAAAACACTTGTATGTGGAAAAAAGAAATAGCAAATCAAATGGGATTCCATGAGATATTCTGATTACCGGACAGGCTAATGCACCACATGTAAATTGAGGAAATATGTTTTGTATATTAACATTATATACTAATACCCATTAATAACAAATTTTTAAAAAAAATGAGTCAAGAGGAAAGAAATGGCTATAAGAGAAAATCAATATGTTTTCATTCTCTTTATTCCTTGCCTTAAACATGTTGAATTTTTAAAGTTATAAATCTGGTTTACGTGTCATGACAAATACCAATCATGTGTATCGGTGAGAGCACCTGTCATTTCGAACAGTAAAAAAAAGTGGTATATTTACAGTCCCAATAACTTTTCTTCTGATAGTGAGTGCCCTTACCCAACTAACAAATGGACGTTTTTAAAACGTTCCAAGTTGTTTTTTTTTTTGACGTTTTGTGAAAACGTTTTATGGACGTCAAAATGTGGTAGGTTTTAGACGTTTTAAAAACGTTTTATTGGACGTTTTAAAAACGTTTTATAAACGTTAAAAGAACCAATAAAAAACCTTCAAAAACCTTCAAAAACCTTTCGGAAGATCGAGACATACTAAAAACGTTTTAAGAACTCTAGAAAACCTTTAAAAAAACCTTTGGAAACCTCTTTAAAAACTTGTGTAAACAATATAATGAATACAAATATTTTATATGATTCATGCACCTCAAACCCTTGGCCACCCTTTGTGGAATGGCACTTAAGAGTGAAGTGTCTCTAATACTGGATTTCATTAGGATTAAACACTGTATGGTGCTCCATGAAATTTATAGTTTATTGAAAGTATTGTTTGTGATGGTTAGTTATTACTTTATTTGTTATGTTTGTACCTTCCAATTCTGAATTAGTTTTCTTTATATTTATGTGTGTTTCAAAACAATATTACAATAAAATGAAACACCAAAGAATGAATTTATTACTATTAAATGGAAATAGTTTCAATAAACACGTTTAGTTTGATATATCTAATGTAATATATGCTAATCATCTTCTCATTTGCATAAAGTCCCATTTGGACGTATAAAAAACGTTCATAAAACGTGTATAATTCTCATTATAAGGTTCGATTAAATCACTACATTTTGTAACGTTCTGAAAATGTTCTGTGTTTGCTGGGATGACGTCATCGATCAATTCTCGACGCGTATCATCGTATATGAAATGATTTGAAATTACCGGTAATAAAATTGAGTATGTAAACCCATTAAAAATCTGTTATTGTTATGTATTTTATTTATTTTTTCTTTTATTTGTTTTTATTTTTTATTCATTTTATTTTATTTTTAATTTTTTTAGTTTTTTGTTTTGTTTAGGGGGGGGGGGGTTATGAATCGTGTACACATAGCCTATATAATGAAACAAACAAATCTCACTTTCAATATAGAAATCGCCTATAGTATTTTTGTGATCTGTGTTTTTATTTGTTTTTATTTAGTTGCACGTAGAAAACAAAATGATCACTTTTGGTATTTGTTTTTAAAATTTCGAAGTTGATCGATTTATTGAACTGGACGTATATAAAACGTTCTGTAAACGTTATGTACAAAACGTCCACAAACGTTTTGTAAAGGTCCTATATCAAACGTTCTGTAAACGTTCTATACCAAACGTTTTGTAAACGTCCTATACAAAACGTTTAATTTTGTAACGTCCGAAAAAACGTTTTTTTTTTTTTTTTTTTTTTTTTTTTTTTTTTTTTTTTTTTTTTTTTTTTTTTTTTTTTTTTAAGTTCTCAAAAAACCTAAACTTTGACATAAATGAAAAGTCCAAACTTTAACGTTATATAAACGTTTTAAAAACGTTCATTTAGGACGGAGACGTACAGGACCTTAAAACCGTTTTGAAAACGTTTTGAAAACGTTCTGTGTTTGCTGGGTTGTGAATCTTTCAATTTGTCAGATCAAAACAAACACGAAATGATAGATTTGCTTTCGAGTTATCATGGTTACACTCGCAGAAAAAAAACGGATTCATGGTGACTCACTTTGAAAACTTTAAGGATAAAGTGATTCACCGTGACTCACTTCAAATGAGTCTTTAAGTCTCACTTAAACAAAAAACAAATTGAGCAAAGGTGCATTTCTTGAGTCGACCTTCGATCCCGTCGTTCATAACCCTGTTGTGTTATCGTGAATACACACGAGTCGTAGACGTATTGGACTGACGTATGACGTGACCATGCTGACTCATTTTTCAATTAAAAATGCATCGAAATCCGATCTTGATGCACTAGTTTGCGACCATACCATGTGAGTCAGGTTGATGCATTTACAAATGAGTCAGAACGTTATTGACGCACTTGTAAAATATCAGTGAGTCAAAGGTGACTCATTTGTTCTTAAAAATTAGTCAATTTTTACTAGATTACGCCAAAGTAAGTCAAATGACTCACTTTATTCTATGAGTATATAAGTATATAGGATTTCCCAGTCAGTTTCAGAAGCACGTCGCTCCATTTGATAAGTGGTTCATTCAAGTTAGGACGATTTAGCTTTCAGTCGATTTTCCGGAGATCATATTCCCTTTTCCAGCAATCATTTACATGTTTCATTTGTTCAAATTCCGATTAAGTGCACTATATACGTAAAACAGTAATTCAATTTAGCAGAGACGTTTTTATGACTGCGCAATACCGTCATAAACGGCATTTAAATTCATTCCGAGTTTTCAACTTACAGTAATAAGCATTCAAATTAGGAGTTAAATTTATAGCTGCAGGAAATGTTTTTGTTCTTAATCATATAATTTTTTTTCTTCAAATGTTTGCGAATTGCTATTAGCAGCATCCGTAAATGAGTATGTACCTTATATTACGGCTTGTGCTTAAGTATGATATACAGTTTTTCAGTTATTAATTAGTTCATGAAATTATTTTTTCTACTACATTTTCTCTTTTTACTCAGGTAACAATTTAACTTGCATAATTACATAGTCAACACACAAAAACTCTTCCACATAACAAATTAATTCATGCGCGCATTCGAGGGGGGGGGGGGGGTAGGCGGACAGGGGGTACCAAAACAGGAGAAAGAGAAATCTTTGAAGAAAAAAAAAAAAGAGAAAGGGAAAAAGAGCGGGAAAGGGGAAAGGAAACAAAGGGAAAAAAGGGCGTCATAATGGTCGCCAATTCTATCTTAAATTTCGGGGGCGTCAAATCTACTTTAAACTAAGGGGGCGCAAAATTTATTTTGAATTTAGGGGCGCCATAGTTATCTTTAACTTAGGGGCTCCAAATTGACCTAAAACATATAGGATCTTAAACTTAGTGAGGCGCTACTTTGATCTTGAATTAGGGGCGCCAAATTGATCTGAAATATTTGGGGCGACATACTAGCGTTAATTCGATGATAGATACAGGGGCGCCAAATCGACCTGAAGCTAAGTGGCGCCAGATTGACCTTAAACTTAGGGGTGCCATAATGATCTTTGATATTTATTCTAAAGTAATTAACCAGAACTTTAAAAAAAAAAAAATTGTTTCAGCATAACACTTAACAGTAAAGAAATGTTTAAAATGATCTAAATCTCAATAAAGAGAAAACGTTATATTTTTTCATTATTATTTATTATTATTATTATTATTATTATTATCATTATTATTATTATGGAATAGATATAAAGCTTTAGAAAAAGAAATCGCTATTTTAAACGTTCAGTCTAAAAGTAACCAAGAATTTAAAACGATTTGCCAAATTGTATACCAACTTGGTTTAACCAATGCCAAAGTTGATTGCCTCAGCGCGGATTTGATTGCGGGATCGCACGCATTCCATCCGATTTACTAATTTGATTGCTTTTGAGGGGGATTTTGATTTGAAGGCTTTTAATACCAAAACGAAGGAACTAAGTTGGAATTTGAATGATGAATTTGACGCAGTAGAAATATTTTAGGAATTTGAATGAACTGATTATCGAATGGAGTGACGAACTTCCGAAACTGAGTGGGAAATCCTATATTAATCCCATGCAACTGGTATTTAAACATTCAAAAGAAGCTGAATTGTGTGTGTGTGTTTGTGTGTGTGGGTGCGTGAATGTGTGTGTGTGAGTGTGTGTGTGTGTGTGTGTGTGTGTGTGTGTGTGTGTGTGTGTGTGTGTGTGTGTGTGTGTGTGTGTGTGTGTGTATGTGTGTAGGTTACTCACAGTTGGTTGTTAGTGAAACTAAGATGACAGATGCGA
>CALNVZ010002931.1:694-19585 GCA_940671915.1 Paracentrotus lividus
TGATTTAAAAATGATGTTTGTTTATGTTTTAAGAAAAAGATACGATGATGAAAAATGTAAAAGAAAAGAACATATGTATATGAGTTGGCCGAAATGGAGAAATGTACTGAGTTACGTTTAAAATTAATGTAATTTGATTTTGTTTTTAATAAAGAAGACCAGAGATGGTTTAAAAAAAAAAAAAAAAAATCTATGGGACCTCGCACTACATTTGAAGTTTATGTATGGTGGTGTAACCATAATTCGCGCAGAACCTTAGTTCACGCACGACGGATATCTCAAAAAGTATATCGTGAAAATCTGATAGCACCATCAGAAAGAGGGACCAAAAATTGCTTAAAATCCAAACTTTCGTCACGGTATGGAGTATCGAATTGTGAATTTATTGACCAAACATCGGAAAATTGCGCGTCCGTTGCGAAAATTCTGAGATTTTTGTCAAGGGTCTGGAAATCATCATTTTCCGAGTTTATGTCATGAAATTGTGAGATGATATTAATATCATCTTATTCTATGAAATTTTGACTTACATTTATTGCTATTCCCTTTCCTAAGACTGATGGAATTTCTTGATAAATCTTTGTCAAACGCCCGTGCGGGAATTAAGGTCACACTGTTTTGTTGACTTTTTCAGCAGAATGCGCGTTCGTTCGATCGACATAGAATTTTGAAATCGCGATATCGTCGAAACCCTTTGACCTAGTTCCCTTCTTCGTTCGGCGAATCGGAGTTTAGAATTTTGCCGTTTATTTGGTATTTATAGTTTTCGTTGATTTTGTGTAAAACATGAAATATTGTTGATTGAATGTCACATGTTGTATAATTTTTGAAATTGCGCGAACTATGGTCTCCCCATCATACTTCTTCAGTTTGAACCGGTTTGTACACATGCGGTACCCCGTTCATTATGTACTACGTGTATGGTACAACACTCGGTACATATAGAGATTGTATGTACATTACACAGGCGCGCGCGTAAACGTACACACTGGACCTAATGAATATTCATGACCCTGCATCTTCTCCTATGTCTGCCTTAAAAGTGCCTACCTACTTTTAAATATATTTTCTATTGTAGCAGAGCTAACGATCTGCATGATTTAGATTCTTGCAGGCAGTGATGCAAATCCATGAAAAGAATATTTCAGACGAGTGCACATAGAATGTTCACGACTTCATTGATCAAGTTCGACGCCTCTTCGACCGGACGGATAATTTTCAGCGCTCTAACATGTCGCGAGAAAGCGAGTACTCTGGAACGGATAATCCTCCGCCCGGGAACCCGGAACTTACCAAGGCCTTCGTGTCGTCCGCTATCAAAGAAGCCTTCAGCTCGTTCAAGGAATACTTCGACACATCACTGGCTGAAGTAAAAGAAGAGAGCTGCAAGGGTCTCAGCGCGACCTCCCAAGAGCTTTCGCAACTCAAACGAGCGGCAGATATTTCATTTAAAATTTAAAGGAAACAAAGCCCAATTTGACTTTAATTCGTCCACCTTAGATAAGCTGGATAAGGGCGTGGCCCTCCTTAAAGCGAAGAAAAGCCAGGATGCGCTAGAGAAATTCGAAGAGTGTATTGCAGATTTAAAGAAATGCAACAAACTTATTAGGTTAGCAGATAAATCAGATGCAGGTAAGTAAAACTTTATATAATGTATAACGAAAGAAAGACAAGGAGAAAAGGATGAAAAAAAAATTGTTTTATTGTCTTCTCGTATAGAAGATTCATGAATGAATTCCTTAAATACATAAATAAATAAATAAATAATATGTATCTGCATGAATTTACATGAGAACTACAAGAAGGTGCGTGTAGGTGCTTTGTATTATGCGTATATATATGGGTATGCAAGACGTATATTATGTAATTATGTGTATACACGTATACAATTACACGTTTGTGCATATGTACACATGTGAGTAAAAATGCATGCATATCAAATTTGAATTTTAATTCGAATTACAGCGAATACTCATAATTATACAAAATATGTTATAGGTTGGTCTGCTGTTGAGGAATATCTGAGCGACGATTTAGCCAGCGATTCAGAAGTTGAGAAAAGAATCAGGCAAACTCAAGCTAGGGCTTCGAGGAAGAGAAAGTCGTCAAAGCCCATATCTAAGAGTAAGGGCCCTAAGACAGAAGGGCGCCCTACGCACATGGCTTCTGATAATTTTTTTCGCCCATCTGGCGGAAAATATTTGACCGTACCCTAGGAGTACAGCAGGGTATAACCCAACATGGCGGTCGTTCGGTGGAGGGCCGAAATCCACAGACATATGTTTCGCTTGCCGGAAGCAAGGCCACTGGAGACGAAACTGCCCAAGTGCCAGTAGTCAATTCAACAGAGATTTCGCCGCACAACAGCGATAGAGGTAGCTTGCAAATTCATTAAAATTCTTCCAGAATAATTAACTATGGTGCTACTTATATACTCTTATCTGATAATTGACTCTTACCTGATGATAATCTTTAAAGTTTATATTCAAAGATACAGTTTAATATTACATTAATAGCTGTTGATTCTTGTTGGACCCCCCCCTCCAACTAAAGCAGCCCTGTCCTCGGTACAAATAGAACATATTTCTTGATAATATACCAAACGAACAGGTATCTCGAAATAGATACGAAAATAGAAAAAGAAAAGGTCACATTCGTTAGTTGGAGATGATTCGCAATAATAATTTCCTTCACTCTTGTAGATTCCCTGCACAAGAGCAGCCCGGATCTTTCAAGGACTATACTCGGTCCCCACCAGCTCTTATGAAGGGAACATAGCTGCTAGTATTGCGTAAACATACTTTTTCCTTAGGCTGGGTCTATTAATTCCCTTTGTCACTGGACTGGCATTCACCATTCCGGAAGAGCAAATTTCTGAAGGAGTTTGATTGAGCAGTCGAACCTCATGTTTCGAACAAGGAAGGCTGTTTACGACACGACCAATATTCCCTGGAGAATGTTATTCTGACATTAAAATTTTCGAGTGAGATCCAATACAGTTTCATGAGGCTACGATTAATTAGTTTATGGGAAGTGTGACTGTTGGCTATGTGTCCAATTATGGTGGACAGCATTATTGGGTGTTCGGGCAAAATAGCATGAGGCTGTTGAGACATTCATGATGAGGCACGGTCTAGACGAAAGTTCTTTAACTATACACCTCCCGACCGCCCATACCGAATATGGTGAAGGGAACATAAAACTCTTTTCCAATTTCGGATTGTTTTAAAGGAGCAAGTAGAGATTTGAAGAGTGAATTTCCATAATTGTAAGAAGAAATAATGTGCCGAATTCCCCCTGCAAATACGCTAATCATATCGTTAACTTCTGTTAGGGTCGAGGTGATCAAAGTCAATTTACAGGGCAGGAGAAGAGGTTGAATGTTTTGGACGAGGCGGGGGTGTGGGAGTGGATCCCGGTTCGTTTTCCGATCAACACGCAAATCTTTCTACTATGATGGCACTGAATAAAGGAAAAGATTTGATGGTGGGATTGGAATAATGCTGGTTTGGGTTATTTTTTATTAATAAGGGGATTATAATGATGTTTTCCTTGCGTCGGAATTTAATAATCTTTGTGTTATCATCGAAGCATCGAGCATTCTATAAAGGAACATACTCCGCTTTTTAGCGCAAATCTTGAAGCTGGGAACAAATCTCGAATTCATATATGTCACTTTAATCGAAATAATCTTGAATTAATTTTTACCATATTCAGTTAGTCTGATGAAACTTTTGAGCTTTGCGTCAGCCCAATACGTTTTCACCACAAATGTCCTAAAACCGCCTTTGTGAACACATGGGAGAAGTTCAGTGTTCGTTTTCTCGTCCTCTTTTTTGGATGATGGTTGGGTGTCGCTTCAAATCTCTTAAGATCATGTAAAACTGTTTTCTCATAACAGTTAAGAGAAGATCTTTGAAAGCAGGATTAGTGCCAATATTTTGAAAAGTCACAATCTGGGGCCCCAGTGCAAAAATTAACATGGCCTCGGGGCTTTTCATGGGACAGCATTACAGTGTTCCTTAAGGTCATGGAAAGAAGAGTTAAAGACGTCGAGTCATGCTTAAATGAGTTTCGTTCAAAGTGCACCAAATTTTCGGGCACGTAGGATTGCAGCATCGCAGCGAAATTAATTCGCTGTCCAGTTGTGGGGTGGAATTTAGTCAAATGAAATAGGTTCACTGAACCACGAAATTCTTGCGAAGGGAAACTATTGGGATAAAATTACAATATGAGCTCCGATAATGAACTCATTACAAGAGGTATTTTTTGGAAAAAATAAATTAAACATACCAATGGAACGTATTCTTTTTGTGATTATACAATTCCTTCAGCAGGTTATATTATTTTTCGGATGCTAGTCCAAACAGGGTTGTGGGGTTCATATCAGCGGGCAGCCGGGTTTAAATTATGGTCCAAAATTGGTCGGAAATTTGGACGCAAAAGAGGCTTCTACCTGGAGAGAACTCAAGTCGGTGGTGCTTAGCTCTGAAACATTTGTTTCCCAATTACAGGGTAAGACTGTGAAGATTTTCACTGGATAATTAAGGTGTCAATCTCTATTGTTGTTAGTAAGTTGTGTTAGCATGGATCTTTTGAATCCTACCATGTATGTAATCAGTTTAGTATATTTAAGCTTCTTTGGGCAGAGGAATATAGAAATTAGCTTACAGATCAACTGGGTCCCTAGAGAACAGAATCTTTACGCAGACGGTTTAAGTAGAATTATTGATTTTGATGATTGGGGAGTTTCCCAAGATTTTTTTTAAATTATAAATTTAAAAATATAAATTTTAAATTATATTCATTCTTTCCTCGAAGTTGTTGAATTTATGATAGATAGAAGAACCAGGGGAAAGAAGGAGGCTTACTATGGCCTCACTTTATACTTAAGACGTAAACGAAAAGAATAACATGGGTTGTACTTCCTACCCACTTAATTCATACGTTAACAGATCATAATAAAAGTTAAGGTCTGCCACTTCTTAGCTAGATAGCTTCCTGATGTTAACGTAATATGGTTACTTCTTAGCTTAGCTAAAAATAAGAGAGTTGACACATCCTAGCAGCTTTAATAGCGTTAGATGTTGACGGATGTCTTTGGCAAGGTTAAAAGATAGGAGGTATGCCACATCCTAGCTGGATAGCGTCGGATGTTGACGAATGTCACTGGCAAGGCTAAAAGATTGGAGGTATGCCACATCATAGCTGGATAGCGTCGGATGTTGACGAATGTCACTGGCAAGGCTAAAAGATAGGAGGCATGCCACATCATAGCTGGATAGCGCTGAATGTGGACGAATGTCACTGGCTATATTAAAAGATATGAGGTTTGTCACATCCTAGTTGGATTGCGTTGGATGATGATGGATATTATTGCAAGAAATTAGTGGAATGGCTTATACTAGCTGGATAGTGTTTAGGAGTTGACGCAGGTCATTGGGATTACTAAGGGATGATCCGCCTAATCATAGCTGGGTAGTTTCTCGATGTGTGATGGATGTCATAGACAGGGACATGATAAGAAACAACATTGTATTATATGTCAAAAAATTGTTTGATTAAAATTTGCTCGTTTTAACATCTGTTTCAGGTCCCAAGTACAGGATTATTATCAAACCACTCTAAATGCAGTCATGACAGTATCGAGATCCAACAATACGGTAAAGAAGTATAACAATTCTATTAATGCCTGGCAGAACTGGTGTTCACAGAATTATATAGATTACGGAAAAGCTGATCCGGAAGATATCAGTAGATTTATGATTTATTTGTACCAAGAAGCGGCCCCATACTCCAGGATAGAGGTCAGTTTTTATGCTATTAAATGGTACTATGATTGTAGACCCCATGTAACTCATAACCCATGTGATCGGAAGTTTCTACATAATGTATTACAAGGATTAAAGAAATTACTTTGTAAACCGAAAAAGGAGAAAGATCCTATCACACCAGATATGCTGAAAGAAATCGTGAATAATTATTCTTCTGACAGTTTAATGGACACTCGTTTATGTGCCATGGTGTTCATTACTTACTCTGGGTTTCTCAGATACGACGAAATGATCAACATACGGCTCTGTGATTTAGAAATTTTTGCTTCACATGTTAGTATATTCATTGTAAAAAGCAAAACTGATATTTACAGACAAGGGGCATGGGTACTAATAGGAGCCACAAATCGCCTGACTTGTCCGGTACGAGCTTTAAAGATATATTTGGATGCTGCAAAAATTGAAGATTTTACCGAAGAGAAGTTTCTGTTTCGGCCCTTGAACTATCTCAAATCCAAAAATGTGTATGTTATGAGGGAGGGGCAGTTATCATACACGAGGTGTCTCGAACTTTTGCGTGAGGCTTTAGGATCAGTCGGGTTAGACCCAAAGAGGTTTGGTTTACACAGTCTTAGAGCAGGTGGAGCTTCAGCAGCTGCCAATTTTGGAGTGCCGGATAGATTATTCAAAAAACATGGCAGGTGGCGTTCGGAAACTGCTAAGGACGGTTATGTCAACGATTCCATGAAGGATCGTTTATATTGTCTCCTTAAATTTGCGGATATAATATCCCCAAGATTCTTATATATTGAAATATTTTGTAAAATTGTTTAAAAAAAAAAAAAAAAAAAATAAATACAATTATGTGACGAAATCTACTTTAACTGTGTTTGCATCATTATTACCCGTTCTTTAATGCATTGAAGTGGGGAGCCTTGCAGTCGAAGCTTGGGCTCCCCTAACTTACAGGTATGTGTTCTAACCATATATATGCTCTCTTTCAGGTTATGCAAGAGGTAGGGAGGCGATATTGAAATAATTTATTAACGGTTGAGGTACGAATTAGTGATAAAAATCATACACGTTTTATGAGCAGAGCTAACTTGTAATGTGATTCTGTGAGTAGGCAAATCACAAGTGCACAAAATGCGGAAAGTTTTCGATATTTGTTTTGTCTGCTAAAAGCATCGCAATGTAATCGGACCTTCCTATACAGTACGGGTATGGAATTCTCTTCGATACGGGGCAAATTGTTGATTTTTGTCTATATTGCGTTCCTGCCTAGCTCAATCATAATATTCTTTATCGAAAGAATATAACTCTCTTTTACAGCATCATTCAAAATGCACGTAGAAAAGTTAGAAGGTTACAACATTAATGTTTCATTCAACTATTTATTAAAAAATTATTGAATAAGGAACAAAAATATTTTCGAAAAAAAATGAGAAAAAAAAACATTTCTTAATCAAAACTTTCACTGTTTTTCGAATTTCAGTCTGATTTGAAAATGACACAGCGTCAAAGACAATTTAATACTCTTTATTTTGACATCAAATTAGTGTGTTAGAAAATGAATTCTGCTATTTCTATCAAAATAGAATTTTTTTGTAAATGGGCACTCATTTTGGACGCCCCGCTGTAGGGACCTTATGCAGCAGAGATGCACTGCCAGAGTTTGGGTTAGTAAATGTGATTCCTCCCACTATAATTCCAACACTTTACTACTTGGTACCATCGTCAGCTAAACCAATCTCGACTGGCGCCTGAACTAATAATTCCTCAAGAACTACTCATAATAGAAGGCATAACATTAACTTCATCTTCAAAATATGCATTAAGATAATTTTAAAATCAATCCAAACAGGGTTGGATCCTGCTGGCCCAGACTTCAGCGTGACCTTGATAATACCTGTAGCTGGATAATCTGACGCCCTCTTCGTTGAATGTCATACATACAGATGTGAAATATACTTGGTGGTGGATGCTGGACTAATGGATAAGGTATGAATCATTCTTTAGATATATGATTTAGGTGGCATCTCGCTTAGCCATGAGACGATTTGGACTAACTCAGACGAGTTTGAGGACGGTTTGTTGCAGAGACCGTCTTCGAGACGTTTCAAGGACGGGGGAAAAAAAGTAAACGGAACTCTCCGAACAAAATTGTACCGATACTTACTTTTCCGTCGCGGAGACGTCTCCGATTACTTTAGTTTACGAGCACGGTCTCTGATACCTTTTTTCTGTCGCTGGCATAACTTTCTTTAACCGTCGATCTCTCAGAATGTTTCAAAACCGCCCAAACCCCAGTCTCAAAGTAGTCCCCCAATTCGTCTCAAATCCGTCTCATTGCACATGTTGCCAGTAAGATATCAACATTTTCCACCTTTTCTATTGAACGAAATAAAAAACTTCAAATAAATAATAATTTGAAATAAAACCATACATCAAATGTGATTCTGGTCGTTACACAAACCAGCTTTTGTATACAAAAAATATGATATATAATTCCTTACTGTACATTAAACATCTCCGTATTTGTCTTTTCAGTCGGTCATCAAAGATTCTACCCAAACGGGCGGTCAGGAAATGCCTGGCTGCGCGGGTCGGTTCGCTGCCTGCCTGGTATCACAGCCGTGCCGTTGAGTACTTCATCGAATAGCATCTCATCCCCGTGCCCATCTCCGCCATCGAAGAGGGGCGCAAACGTGGAACGACATCGAGGACGGACGGATGGACACGTGCGATAGTGAACGCCCTAGATTGGGTACTAGAGCGGGGAAGCCCTGGCATGGGTTCGGTTGCTTAATCTATCTCGAGAAACGAATGCTGATTACCCCTACTGCATGTAGGGCTATAGAATGAACCAGAAGAGGATACAGATTAGAAATAAGGCATGTAGGAGGGGGGGGGGGTGAAACGAAAAGATTACAAATAGGGGGGCGTAGAGGAACATTTCCCTAGATTTAAAGTAGCTGTAGTAATAAGTGTGATCTCAAATACAGTCCAACCATAAACATTACAGACCAAGACGAATGGAAGGTGCTTTTTTCTTGCAATATTAATGATATTCATTATTCAACAGTCTTTATTCGCTTTTAAAAGCAATTATATAACCAAAGTATGGAAGCGGAAAATTAAGTAATTATCTTATGATTTAGCAATAGCTCATATATTTGCTGGGATTATCTATCGAAATTGGATTTTGCAAAAACATTTAAAAAGAAAAAAAGATAAAGGGGGGGGGGTAGGCACCAGCAGGTAGTCATGAAATGTATAATATATTAAAAAAATGTTATTAAAAGTAAAAAGAAATTACAACTCTATTTCGACTTTTGTCCAATTGGTGATTCTTGGTGACCGTATTTTGTTTGAATATTTAAAACTTTTATTCTTTATTAATATTTATGTCTTTATTATATTTTTTAGGGATTGGAAGATGCTTGATTTCATTGCTATTTCGTAATATATCTTGAATTAATTAGATACTGTTATGTAGAAGTAATAATCGAAAGAGAAACTGCCATCAAATGCCTCTGTTCCTCCTTCATCATGAAGTATAGAAATTATCATTGGGGAGCAAGAAAAGAGAGGCGCGTCAAAAGAGTGCGATACGAATATAGAATCGAGACCATATAGAATGAGAGAGAAAAGGAGAGTGTGAGTAATTGTAAAGAAAATAAAGAGATAAGTGAATATTATAAGAATACAATCCTAGAAGAGAGGGGAAAGAAAATGAATCAGTGAATTAAGAGAAGAGAGGAGAACAACGAATGGGATAGAAAGAGAGAAAGAGATAGAGAGAAAAGAAAGAAAAGGAGAGAGAGAGAGATGGAGAGAGAAAGAGAGAGAGAGACGAGAGATGAGAGAAAGAGAAAAGATTGGCATTAAAAACAAAGAGACGAGGAAAAACTCATTTATTATGGAATTGTGAATCTTCCTTTAAAGGGCATTCAAGATGGCTCAAATTAACCCCTCAAAAGTCATTTTAACCGTTTATTTTTGTCTTTTAGAGTGTTTCTAATCAAGGCATGGGAAAATATTTAAAAATAGAGGAGAAAATTAGTTTTTCCACAACCAACGTAAAATCATAAATTTGACAAAGATATTCATCAACAATGTTAGGTAAATCAATACTTCCTGATCTGTATCATTATAGCATACCGAATTTAGGTTAGATGGCCTAGTGGTATGTCCCCCTACTATGGATCAAAGGGTACGAGATTCAAATCTAGGTTCACGGCTCTATTCAAATGACAATAACTAATGTGTAAATGATACCGTAAAAAGAAAAGAAACGCTTTGGTCTCTTTATATAAGTTCGAATAAGCACCCCCCCCCCGCCTTCAGGCGGTCAACGTACATGGTGTGCTCGTTCCGATATATAAGGGTATATATTTGGGGGCCAGTAGGGGGAAAATCCCTGAGAAATCATTTAAAATAGGCGTCTTTTTAGCATTTTGCCTCGACCTTTTTTTTTAAATTAAGGGGGTGTATTTCAATTTTTTGAGGACAAATCGTGAAAATAGGCCAACGAATCACAGTGGTCCTAAAGCTGTGAAAAAGGGGTATTTGTGGCTCCCCCTTCAAAACCTGTAATATGGGGGTAATTTTGCCACGGCTTCCTACCAAAAGGGGGTGAATCCGGAACCAGCTTACGTGTATGGTACCCCTGAGTGGGAGAGGGGCGGTAATAAGGCCGGTAAATAATATTGATTATACTGCCAGTCTGACGGTATTTGTAGTCAAATTACGCCAGCTATGTGCATAAATAATATCAGTGGTGATTAATCAACATCAATAAACGGATAATAATAATCAATAACTAGTTTTAAATGACCTTATCTTCAAATAAAATATAGGGTCTAAATTAGCGTATTCACATTTAGACTTGCGTTAGAGGAAATTGTTTCTCTCAATTATCATGACAATCTCTCATTCAAATGACTGCGCTTCACAGGTCTTTATAACAGCAGGTAAATGAATACTCATAATTACATAAATTTATTTCTATTGTTTTCGTTCTATCAATAGTCATGGAAAGATTATAATGTTGGAATTTAGAATTCATCTATTGCCAGCTGACGCATATGAGCTGATGTATACCAAAGAAACGCCTTGCATCTTACAGGAAATGTGTTAGAAGGATACAAAATTCAAACATTTATCATTGATATTACTCGTATGCTTCACAATAAAGGAAAGAAATTTACAATATAAACACGATAATAACTAAATTCTAAAAATAGAATAATAAATATTTGTAAGAACAAAAAAACAAAAAAAAGACCAACACAGACAAAGCATTCACTT
This sequence comes from Paracentrotus lividus, assembly GCA_940671915.1. Taxonomy (NCBI): domain Eukaryota; kingdom Metazoa; phylum Echinodermata; class Echinoidea; order Camarodonta; family Echinidae; genus Paracentrotus; species Paracentrotus lividus. Next base: position 11,782 of record CALNVZ010002931.1, read on the forward strand.
AACCGAATGTCAAATTTGGACAGAAATATTGTAATATAAACAGTTTTCATTGTCTTACGCGATGGTTTGTTACTTATAAAGGCACAACGTTTTTTTGTAGTTTAACTTTTTTCCCTAGAAATTTGTTGTTCGGATCAATTCTTTTGCACAATATCAATTAGCTATGGCAAATCAAAGGCGAAGCCAATTGATATTGTCCATGCTGACATAATATTAAAACAATCATGAAAAACAGATATTATAATTTTATTTAATCACTTAAAAGTTGACTTTTTCAGCACTCTCCACTTAATTTCTGCAATTTTAGAGATCACTCATGTATAAAAGATTATAATTATGGATATTATTTAATAATTCTGCGTTGTTTACTCCGCGCAATTTGAAATAATTTACTTTTGATAATTACTTCGAATTGTGGCTATTTCTGGTCGCTCAACATGTTCCCAAAAGTATGTCTTTTTCCTACTCCCGAAATTTGCTTAAAACATTCTTAATTCACAAAATATTACTGTCCTTCATATTTATCTTTAAAATTACTGCAATTTCCCGTGAACGATGCCAGTAATAAGACGATATTCAATTTAAACAAGCCAACTTCTTCATTACATTACCCCTTTCTCGCATATATTTAATCTATTGTCACTTGGGCCTACATATTTATTTAATTTCTTAAACGATGTTAAGTTACCATTTTACATTGAGGCACGTATACACATCCATGCAACTAAAGATCTAAAAGGTGTTTCTCAGCAAAACTAAAACCCTGAGGCGAACAAAATTAAAAAAATATAATGCAATTTCCTCTGTGACTTTCTTTCGTGTCGTATTCATTGTCAGTTCATGCCACTGTCTGCAATGACGACTTGGGCTGCTTCACACGTCCTGGACTGCTCACTGGAGAGATCCCAGCACCCCTGCAGAGGTTGGAACCACGTTCACTGCCTCTCACGAGACAGAACCCAATTCACAGGTCATGTCTGGACCGTAGGACTCCTCTAACGATCACATCTTCGAGGTTAGCGCGAATCAAGGGGACACCAAGTTTATCATCCACGGCTGGACTGATAGTATGACGGAATAGCTGGGTCGAAATGAGGAAAGCACCATCGAGTGTAAGGCACTCCCCCTTTCATCAGAAACATGAATACAGAGAGATAATAATAAAATTGTATAGACCTAATCACCCTAATTGAAAATTGAAATTGACTGTTTTCATAGTAATCCAATGAAAAAGGCGCAGTTTTTAATATATTTTTTTTATAAGAATAAAAAAAATAATCACGCACTAACACGTCGTCGAGGCGCCATATTCATTTGATAATATCGTTTTGATACGATAATTCCTTTTTGTTGCAGGACTGGACGTTAAATGTCGTGCGGTTGATTGTCTCCCGGAGCTGGCATGGATCTACAGCAAGAGTGCGCCAATACTCGCCTTGTCGGCAGGAGATCGCTAAGGCTCATCGAGGCTTTCAAACGAAGCCACCGGATGCTACGCCTCCGACCCATGCCATGTCATCGGTCACAGCCCGGAGCCCACACCGCTGGTTACGCGGGAAGGCCTCAATTGAGAATATCGGATCGAGTAACAGGTAGCACAGGACCATGACAGGCAGTTTCACAACCTGAACCCCGCCCCCAAAAAAAAAAAACAAAAAAAACAAAACAAACAACAAAACCAACAAACAAAACAATAAATAAAATACAATAATCAGGAATAAGGGGCATTTTACCTTTTTTAAAAAAATCAAAATGTACCACCTTCTCTAATCAAATGTTCTTTATGAAACCTAGGCCGAAATATTCTCTGGACATTCCTTACCCCCCCTTCCCTTTTAATGCTATGATTTACTGTAAACATATGAGCGATAACAGCGGGGCCCGTACAGTGCCGTTGGAACTCCGCATCAAGACGGGTAACGGTAGTCATTCATAGAGTGCATTTTAAACACAAGCCTTCACAAGAAAATGATCTAACCAATGATGTTACTTATAATCAGAAAGGTAATATATACATTTTACAGTTGGTACCTTTTGTATGTTTATTAATTTTGTAACCAGGAATTGATTCCCGACCCGGACCATCTTTTGACGGTGTTCTGAGGGAGAAACGATGCGGGTCTGGACCGAACTAGCCCTCCTTTGTTATGTTCTGCATACTGATGGTGAACGGCTCTCGGACTGATGGGAAACGTAAAAATAGCTCAAAGATATGTACATTCTGAGAGAGAGAAGAGAGAGAGAGAGAGAGGGGGGGGGCAGATAAAAGAAAATTAGATGGAGGGAAAGAGAGATCGCGACGGGAGGAAGTAGTGAAATTACGACAATGCTATCATCCCTATACACCAGAAAAGAGTATATACTTTGAAAGCCTTTAATAAAAAAACAAAAACAAACGGATACTAAAAAACAAAAAAATGGGCAAGACAAGTAACTGCTAAGCTAGTCTCGCCATATGAGCTGTTTTTAATTGAATTTATTTCATTCTGCCGTTTTAAAAAAATACAAGAACATGAGAATTCATTGTTGCATGAACAATAATTATAATATAAATATAATATACAAATATATATACCTAAAATATATATAATTATAATACAGGAGACTCATCATGAGTTACTCTTCAAATGAAATAAACCATTAAAAAGTCCTCATATTAAAAGTCCAAAACATCTTTTGCCTTCATATACACAATAAAACACATACAACATGCCCTGCGAGAAAAGTCACGTGTCCCACAGTATGAACACAAGTGAATACACTGTACAACAGTGTCCCACATTGGCCGTACTTTTTTCCAGTACCGACACTGTGAAAGCGGCCAAATTCACAACAGTTACAGTTTGAGGACTTGGGACACTGTGTCACAGAGTCGAATGTGGATTTGGCCCATTTTCCAGCAGTGTTTCCTCAGTTATGGACACACTGTGATGAGCTCTTTGTTTTGTTTTGTTTTTGTTTTAGCAGGGGTGTCATGACCTTAGAAAACATTATCAAAACATGAAGGAGGGGTGGGGTTAAAGAGAGAAGGAGATGGGAGGAAGAACAAGAAAACAAAAATCGTTTCGTGTCTAATAATGCCATATTACGTAACGTATACTGTATTATATCTGGTGGTAATGATGATCTTATCATAAAGTAAACTGATTAAAACCAAAAAGAATTTGTTATTTTGTTCACGCACAGCTGGGCCACCAGGATTTTTATCCAAACTGGTGCAAGAATATCCAGGTTGTCTAGACAGGCGTACACGAACGTGCCGTCGAACTTTTTCATGCATATGCATTTCCACATCATGCCCTTCTCATCCCACACGGCTGCGGCCCGGAAAACAAATGCGAGCCGGAACGATGGACGTCGTGCAACAACTGGAACTGTCACTGAGGGATGGGATAAGGGCGGACCTCAGTAAGGCACTGGACATACTACTTGGAGACGGACAAATAATAGCCTTTACTGCCGGGGTAAAGGAGTATCAAAACGACACCTTAAATGGTTGTTTTGCAAAACCTGGCGGCTAATGAAATTTTGCACATCTTGAAATGAAATGTCTAATGTTCTGTAATTCATGAATCGATGTTGATGGTATGATAATGATGGTGATGATGATGATGAGGAAGATGATGAGGTGAGAGGAGGAGAGATTAAGCGACGAACGACGATGATGAACGATGAGATGCGTAGCATTGACGAATGTGAAGATGATGTTATAGAAGATAACATTGATGGGTGATAATGGATAGAATGATGAGACGATATTATAATAGTGGATAAGGATAATTATTAAGATGATGATGGCGATGTTATATTTTGACCGTAAATCCAGGGATTAAATTGAAATATAATGATTTTGTGTAATATAAAGAATCCGCATCGATGTTGATCCTAATGTGTCGATGATGAAGACAAGACACCTGAATTTTAAACAAATACCACATTAAAGCTATAAAGAAGATCATTGATGACGATTGCATATGGGTATGATGCAACCTGAATGTTAAAACAAAAATAATTGCATGAAAGCAGAACTTGTATATCGTTGTTTTTATACCAATTATAACTAAACTGACAAAAACATATTAACAAACACGGAGAAGAAGACACGAGAGAGAAAGACGTGGAGAAAGTGAAAAGGGGGCGAGAGACGAGAAGGGAGAGAGAGAGAGAGAGAGAGGGGAGAGAGAGAGAGAGAGAGAGGGGGAGAGAGACGAGGACGGGAAGGAGAGGGAGGGAGGGAGGGAGGAGGGAGAGGGAGGGAGAGAGAGGAGAGAGGAGAAAGAGAGAGAGATGAGAGAGAGAGAGAGAGAGAGAAGAGAGACGCAGAGAGAGAGAGAGAAGAGAGAGAGAAGAGACGAGAGAGAGAGAGGAGAGAGAGAGGCTTTAGGCAAAAGAGAGAAAGATGTAAGAAAGGCAGAAAATGTAAAATGAGTCACAGGAAAACGAAAAGATATAGTATAAATAGAGACGTGATGATGAGAGAGAAATGGAAATAAAATAAATAAATCAAAGAGATAGAAACATTGAAATGGGGGAAAATAGATAATTCAGAAGACAGGTAGAGAGAAAAAAACCCCGGAAACAGAAGAGGGGAAACAAAAGACAAGATCCCCAACCAATTATATTTTTTGTCTATTCAATTTTTGTCTATTCATACACTCACGTAATAGACTCCGTCAATACCAGTAGAAACCGGATATCTATGATGCAATACAAAGAGCCAAGAACAAAGATGATTTGGAAATGAAATGTCAAAACACTTTTTTTAAATTGGAAAATGCACGGAGCTCCCGCAGCACGGGACGATTCCTTGTATTCACTATCATATGAAGTATGATGAATGAAGCCTAATAATGAACATAAAAGAAATGCTAAATGAACGCCTCCTTCTCTGAGGCAGTGTGAATTCGCCAAAACCAGCCCACTTCATTGGCCCAAACTGGATTTTTACAATTAATTTTAACACTTTTGCTTTTCTATGCGTGGCTCTGTTGGAAAATGCTGATGTAAATAAATAAAGAAAGTGTTATCTTTAAAAACAGTATCAAAGTGGAACCTGTTTTTTTTATTGTTAACACGTAGGATTAATCTTATCTCATTTTTTTCTCAGAAAAAACGAGCCTTATTTTCATTTCGATTAACGAACCTTCATATCGGAATACTACCCTTCCTGTTCTTGAACAAACCTTATTCATTTATGGAAGTTGCGCAAACTTGCATTGAAAGCGCAGCCAATATGATTATCAAATTCCTTTTTTATAAAGCTTGATTAATAACTATACTTAAAATTACAGTATATTTTCCATTCCGGAGTAAACATTAACAGTACATTTAAGTCTTGGCATAGAAATGTGCAAGCCAAGTATGATGTATACCAAAGTCTTTATCACAAATCGCAATTAATCAACATTATCAAACGGATAAATTGATTAATAATAGTTTAAATGACTCTATCTCCAAATTACTATATATTCAATTATAACCTATTTATTCATTTTGGAGTTGTCAGTGCAGTAAATTTGGGCCATAGAAAAATGCCCAGCCAATATATTATCAATATTAAAGTCTTATCAGCCAACCTCGGCCAATTAATCAACATATATCACGGATAATGATTATAAAATAACTGGAACTCCAAATAACCCTTAAATTTTCATGATTTCATAATATACCTATTTATTAATTTTTGAGTTTTGCTGTTCAGTAATTTTGCATAGAAACATGCGCAGCCATATGATTATCAAAATTGCTTTTACAGCAAGGCTGGCAATTAATCACCATTATCAACGGGATAATACTTGATTAATAACTAGTTTTAAATGACCTTATCTCCAATACTGCTAGTAATATATAATTCATACAACTATTTATTTTATATTTTTTAGTTGTTGGTAGTTCATAATATTTGCATAGAAATGCCCAGCCATGATGATTATCAATTAAATACTTTATCGCAAACAGCAATAATCAGCATTATCAAAGGATAATAATTGATTATATAACTAGTTTTAAAATGACCCTAATCTAAATATACAGTACAAGAGGTGGTCATTAGAGATAACGACATTTAGACTGCGAAGTCTAGAAGTGAGATTGTTGGCAGCTTGGAATATTCTTCTAGTAACTATGGCAAATACTATCCAAATTCTGGCCTTTACAGCTATGCAGCAGGTGTAAATATTTTCATAAAAAAGTTATAACAATTTGTAGGATAAAATATATGTTTCCGGCATGCTATCAGATAATAGGTTATTACCTTTTAATACTTGTACAAATAACTATATGTAGAAAAAAAATCTTTCAAATTTTAGAGTCGCCTGAAATAAGCATACTAAAACTTAAACCCTTGCTGAAGTGAGCCGCTTGATTATTGTCAACAATTTCCATATAAACATAACTGAATTTGGTAGGAAAGATTAAGAAATTAATTAGAGGTGTATGTAATTTTTTTTTTTTTTTTTTGTTCTCCATTGCGTATACAGGGCGTTAACACCAATGACTGGAGTTGATTTCAAAGCAGTGAAATTCTTTAATATTTAGATGTTCCAAATGAAAGGAGCTGTTCAATTCTTAAAATCATATAATATTTCAAAATATATAGCTAATAAACTCGTTCAATTGTCTCTGTATCTCTTTCTTTCGGTGTCGATTCGTTTCAGCCTCATGCACGTCTGCTATGACGACTTGGGCTGCTTCGATACATCGCTAGAGTGCACACGAGAGAGACCCAGCACCCCACAGAGTTGTGGACCACGTTCACCCTCTTCAGAGACAGACCAATTCGCAGGTCATGTTTCTGGACCGTAAGTAATATATAGAATTGATGTTAGTATTTTTATATTGTCGAATTTACTTCAATTTGTCAATGATAATGACAGTGAGTTATGTTAATAAATAAATGATAAATAATAGAAATGATATTATTCGTAATAAAATGATAAATAATAAATTAACCAATTGACAATAATGACAGTTGATCTAAATGAAATAGATATTTAAGGGGTTTCATATTATTAACTGAAATATTGTGTTCTCTCGTGTAACAATAATGATGAAATAATAATGAAATAATGACAAGTAATCAATTGAATAAGTGACAATATTACAAGCACCAAAATTTGTTATAATTACTGAAATTCATAACCACAACCTCATCGGCTCTGTATTTATGATATATTCTAATGATATCATATATTTTACTGAATGTCATGTTCCCCAGTTATCCGATGTATCTAATATTTTATTAATATGAATCTGTATTCGCCTTCGGCCGCAATTGATTTTTTTGATGAATAAACCATTTTTCTATCTATTATCTAATTAAGGACCCTCTAGATCACTCTCTCGAGGTTCACGCGAACCGGACCCAAGTTACATCCACGGCTGGACAAGTACATCCATAAAGAAGAGCTGGGAAGATATGCGAAAGGCGTTCGTTGGATGGGCTGTAAGAATTATTGGATACTTCATTATTATTCGTTAAAGTATTATGTAAGACCCTTTCAACGATGAAACAATATTGTTATGCATGAATCCAGCTTTAAGCCCGCCCCTATAATGTTGCCATTGCTGCGATGACGATTTTTGAAGAAAAAAAAAATGGAATTTGCATAAATGTGACATTTTGAAACATGTAATCCTATGAGAGTAAACCTGTAATAAGAACATGACTTGTATCGAAAGTTTTGTCAATCCGAGCCTTTAATTAGGAGTAAAGGTTAATGAGCTTAAAATAAAACAATTTGATTTTATACAGAGAAGGGGCTTCGCAATCGCCATGAATTAGAATTTTAATATTCATAGAAAT
>CALNVZ010002931.1:25849-48991 GCA_940671915.1 Paracentrotus lividus
AGAGGGGAGAGGATTTAATGTGCGAGAGCTCTCATGCTACGATGAAAGCATAGGATGCAATAAGATAGCCGAAGTTGGAGTCAACACAACTACGTTGGAGTGACCTCTCTTGCGAGTTAATAGGCAGTCCCTATAGGTGTGAGGCGCGTCGCGCGCGCGGGAGGACATCGCTGGACTGCTAGTAGTTTATGTTTGCAGCGCGACTGGTGGTCGGTGTGGTTTGGAGTGTGATTGAGGATCGCGTGGAGATGCTGTGTGGAGATCTTTGATATTGCGACTTGAGTATGTTTAGTACTTTGACGCGAATAACGTTTTGAATACTCACGAGGAGCATAAAGACATCACGCCATATTATCAACATGGGATCGTGGGATAGTAGCACATTCATAGTACTTCGTTGTAATGCTGTTGTCAACAAACATGATGTATATTGTGATGCCTGTATTACCCGTTCCGCACTAATGCAGAGCAAGAGCCTAACGGGGTATAGAGCTTAGGCAGAAGGATATTTACATTGGATGTTTCGGGGTGCTTGGTAGTTCTCTTCGTCCGCCGCCATCAGCGGTGCAGAGGAGGCGCGGCGAGAGTTGTTTGGCAAACCAGGTCTGTGTCATTTAGTTCGCGCTTTCTAAAATCACATCACATGGCCTCGAGACCAACGTCTGCAATTATTGAGCGAATTTCTTTGAGGGGGCAGGCGCCAGAAGGTGCAACTACCGCTCATAGATTTTGGGTGCATAGCTCTTGAGTGAGTTGTTGATCGTTGCGATTGGCTACGAAAGATACTCGACGAGTTACGGTTTGTGGCAGAAGGAATGCGGGCGTTTGTAAGTTGCTTTGTCAGAGGAGGCCATGTTGTGGTAGTGTTCTGGCACTTGGGAATGGCGACAGAAGTACGGTAGACAGCGGTCGGCGTCTTTCTCAAAAAATTAGGCAGTCTTGGGCAGCATATAGTCTCTCAAACCTTTGTTTGATGGATCATAGTCTCTCTTTGTTAGATAGTAAAATCCGTCAAATGGATCTTCCCATTACGAGAATGTTATACGGACCACTTATATGGAACAGACAAACTGGAACAAGGGTGTACGAGTCAATGTCTTTGATTAGTACAGTTTATATAGGCTGTCAAGGTCCTGGGGTGTACGTCGATGGTATTATAGAGGTGAGTAGGCATGTATGTTGCAAGGTATAAGTTTCACGTTGGCAGGCTCATGGCGCTGATGAAAGCGCGAGCGTACGGTTTGAAGAACGAATTCGTCCTGGCGTTTTGCCAAGGCGACGTATGTGGGGCGGGATGAAACCGTGAGCAGCAGAAGACGGACAATGGTAGAAGATAAGCCGGTTTCTTGTGCTCCTGTCGTGGTCACACAGGCGCGGGACCGGTGCAGGACTGAGAAAGTGGAGTAATTGGATCCTGCAGCGTTTGATAGAAGTGTTTAACTATTCAAATATGCGATTTTATTGAAGGAAAAACTGTGGGCATTAAGCGCTGTGAGGGAGAGGTGGACGAGAGATATGGGTGGTGGAGGCAAAGCGACATGCGATTAGGCGTTTGTCTCTCACGTTAAACGCGAGTGGATCTTTACTTGACGGAATAGATATCCGCATTACCGAAAGTAGCCTCCGAACGCACTATAAATTAGCCTGTTCTGCGCAGTTTTTTAGCGAAGGAGATTGCCGAAGGAAAGAGATTGTAGGAAGAGAAGTCTGTGGCGGCAAGATAAATGTATGGTTAAAAATGATTGGGAGACGGGTGTGTGATGCTACTGATAGTCTACCGTCAGGTCGGTGACGGGTGAAGTGGTTTTTGATTAGAGATTTTGGATGGTTCAGGGAAGCTGTAGTCCAACATCCCCAAAGCGGTTGGAATTGTTCTATCGATGGAAAGTGAAAAAGAAGATATATAGCAGCGAATGTAAGCAGAAAGGTGGTCTCAGGACTGGATCGGATCCGATTCAAGCTTGACAGGGGAAGCAGGCGTGTTGCCGGAATTTGATCGTGCGGCCCTGCTGCCTTGGTAGTTAGCGCGTTGGGCAAGCGTCAGTAATTTGAGTCCAGATGGGCGCATGTAGTCTTCGGAATGCACTCGAGATGAGTGTGGAGAAAGCTCGTTTGGCTCATGCAATGTGAAGTGGAAGAAGAAATACTGTTGATGGAGAGTGAGATAAGAATGAAAGGAGAAACTGGGGCGAGTTCCAAGAGAATGTGTTATGCATGGGGAAGAGTATGTAGCCTTGAGCAACAAGATGAGTTGTCCGAATAACAAGGAGGTGTAGGTAGACAGGGAGGCAGTTGTTCAGATTCATTGGAGTGAATCGGAGTGAGATCCTAGGAGCCCATCGCTCTCCGCCTGAACGGACAAAAGGCCAGTGGCTCTGTGGAGGTTTTGCTTGGGTCCGGGGAATCGTCAAAAAAATAAAAAAATGCAAGAGGCAATGAACTTATCCAGGAGATAGTTCTTGCACAACATGTTAGTGTGCCAAGAGGAGACAGTTAGGCGGCATTGGTGACACTTCAAGGAGAAAGTAAAGGACGTAGCTGTTTCATGCATGAATTCCGAGCTGTAAGAGTTACGCTGAAGTAGGATGTGGCAGCAGGCAATATACGGTGATACGATTTTTCCTGGGTGTCATGTAGGGCAGGATATTAGTTGGGAGAGGGAGGGAAGCGCGGCAGCGCCATTTGCGTGTTGCGGGTGAGACTGGGCGCAAAGCTAAGAAAGGGTAGCTGAGCTCAAGGACGCGAGAAGATTATAGCTGGGGATATGTCAATGTTGAACAGAGTCAATGTTCAGAGTACAGTAAGGTGTTGACACAGAGAGTGGGCATATTTACAATATGTGGTTTTGTGTGCGCTTTAGCTTGCGCCAAAAGGACTGCACTGCGCGTATATGGTGTAGTGGTTTGCTTAGACTACGGTCAGCGTCACTGTGCATCGGAACCATGTCAAGGAAATTCAGCCGCTTAAGCAAATCATTGTTTTGGACGGAAGGAGGGGGGTGGGGATAAGCAAGCATGAAAGTCGTGGGAGGAGCATTCATGAACGTAGGTTAGCCATTAGTGATGTGTGCAAGAGATATCGAGCGCAGAAGGGCATGCGCGCGTAAACGAGTAAAGGTTGACTCCTGGCGAACTTTCCTTCCTCATAGAGCAATAGTGGTACAGTGGAAAACTTCGCAGGTATGAGATCAAGGATAGGGAAGATGGAGGCGTGAAGAATTCGAGAGCTGCTCTGGAGCGTGTAATAGTAGAGATGGTGTCTGGCCTTGTCAAGATTACGCAGGCCTTGTTTGCAGCGTGCTTGTTCCGTTAAGGAAAGACTTTTGAATTGAATAGGGGGGGATGGGGGTGTGAAGAACCGCAAAAACGAAGATGAGATCCAGAACATAATGGAGTGGCTGTGTTTTTGGGGAAGTATATGTCACTCTCGTGACTGTGTTACAGAAGCAAGAGCATCCAGCAAGGTAGAAGTATCCAGGGATGGCTGGAACATTTGCCGTCTATTTTCATGGCAAAAGCCGTGTTCATTCTCTGCTCTGGTGTTGTACCGAGCAGGCGCATTGGGAGTAAGAATGGACAACAGGGGAATAGTTAGGGGGCAAAGATTACAGTCCCTTGTGGTAGGAGTAGCGGAAAAATGCTACGCTGGAAAGACAAAGGGGCGCTCGACAAAGGTTGTTGGGCACCTGTTGTAGTGCAATAGAGAAGGATTGAAGCGTGTCAAAAAGGTTCGCAGATATTAGTTCATGAAAGCCTTTAAACAGAAGGTGGTGTTGATAGCTTGAGCCGTAAGCTTCATTTTTGGACTGGCGTGAGTAGCAGTTTCCCTTGAGAACGCTGTAGCAAATGGAAATATGGGAGGGCCGATTTGCCCGACGACTCTCTGGTGTGCTTTAGCAGGCCAGAACAGAAGGGCGCAACCTCTGACATGCAGTTCATTTCCAGTCGGCAAAGGAGTGTTGCGCATGCTCTGGTTTGAAAGGAAGAAGAGAGAATGAAGAAAGTTAGGGCGCTTAAAGTCCTAAACGAACCTGCCGCAGTTGCATCCTGCCTGTGGGTTGTATGCGGTCGCATGTGAAAAGGGAAGAGAGATCGCTTGAAAGTACAAGAGGTAACCTTTTAAAGGAAGCAGGGGTAAACTGAATAAGAAGTACTGTGGAGAGAGTTCAAGGTTATGTAGGTTGTGGACCGTTAGCGAGAAAGAGCAAGTATCAACTGTGCGCGTTTGTGGGATAATGCAAGGTGGAAGGGACGAGTCAGACAATAAGTGGTTTGATAGCGGAGTCGCGCTTGTTGGCGCTCTGAGGTGTGCCGGATCCATGCAAATATCCTAAGACTACACGGTTGACTGCTTGACCCTGCACGATGCCCAAGGTTGAATATGCATGTAGATATAAGACGCGGCCAGAGACGGCTGTAAAGACACAAGCATGGCTCACGGCAATCTGGTGGGAGTTGTTCGTGTCTCCTATTTTCTCGTTATGTTTATGCGTTGCTGATGGGCGCGAAGGGGGACGCAGTGGCAAGTGATACTGAGGGTCAGTTCCATGTAGTTGGGTGGGGTGTCAGTCGGTGGGTCGGAAGGATAGAGGATCGCTAATCGGTGGAGGTGCTGTGGCGTGTATAGGGGTTGGAACCCGGTGATCGGAGAAGATTTGTAAGGGTTTTTATTTTTATAAATATAAGTATATATTATCTGCACATAGATCTTTGTTATTAGTTCTATCATGGACTGGCTGTTGATGTCAGTGTTCAGTTCAGTTCGAGTTCAAGTTGGGTTAGTTCTTTTCGTCATAATATTTATAAATAACAATTGAAGCTACAGTCAATTGTAAAACTTTTATACATGTTGGGTCATAGTAGATAAAGAAGGAAAAAAGGAAAGGGAAACTACGATAGAAAAATGTGTTGCAAGAGACTGTGTTGGCGTGTGGTGATGATTGCGCCGTGATGGCGATAGATGATGATTGTTGATGCAGTACAGTTGTGTTTAGTCAATCGGGAAGGTTCACTGTGTTACTTTTTGCTATAGGCAGAGTGTAGGATCTGACGTCATTAAGTTGGCTGTCAATAAGTGTTAAGCAGCGCCTGGCTCCGATGTCCTGCCCCCGCGCCGCCGCAAAGGCTAACCAGAGTCGTGGAAGCGGCGTCCGTGGGCCCCGTACAGCAAAGAGAAAGTTAGTTCGATCAATCGCTAGTTTCTCAATCCAGTGTTTGCACTAATAGGCGATTAAGTCGCTAAGAATCTGTAAAGAAGCTGGACGAGAAGGCTCGCATGCTGTGGGCACCGGTATCAATGCGCTAAATATATTGATGTTTGCGATGGCGGAATCGCTATTGTGGTTTTTTGAATAACACTGTTGGCGACAGAAGCTACGTGTACCCAAGGGTGACAATATAGATTGTAGATTTTGTGAAAAGTACAGCTGTGGTAGAAGTTTTCAAGTCTATGGCGGCAGGTGATAGTTGAGCTGATACACTAAGCTAGATGCTGGTGAGCCATGAAACAATTCTCGCCGAAAAATCAAAAGGTAAGGGTAGCATGTGTTCGTTTTTCATTATTGTGAACAGGGCGAATAGAGGGTGGATATGTGTCATGATATTGATAGGCGAATAAAGAATGAATGATGATTGAATGTGTCATGAACTGTAGGAATTGTTGAGTAATTAAGTTGATTTAGTGATGTTGAAAGTTGAAGGTTTTGTGGACGACTTATAGGTCGGGCAGATCGGATTTTGTTTGTGTTTTTATGCGTTGCCAGTGCTAGACTTCAATGATTAAGCCGCGCTAAACAACCATGTCTTGTCCCACAGCTTAGGCAGACATTTGGGCGTAGTTTTATGAGTGGACATTTTTCCTAGGGCTGAACAATGTTGATCGGAGATGAAAAAGCAATTTGAATGTATATTATATGGTGCGATCTTCTATAGGGGGAAGGGAAGGACGGTTTGGGCGGTGAAAATTAAGAAAACTACCCGATCGAAGACATAGGCGGCAAGTATGCAGTACGTGGTGTTGTAATGGTGATTTCTTAGTGGTTTTGAGATCTGCTGTAGAACGAGGTTAGCGAGTTGGTGTGGATCCCACTGTAAGTTTGGTTCATGAGAAGTTTGATCTCTGCAGACTGTGAAGAGTGTCTTGGTTTCATTAAGTTTGTCCACGTCACGAGATCGGGGTTAGGTTAGTGTGGCAGTGGAGTGTAATGTTATGTGTAGTGGCAGTGTTATAGGCGATGTTGGGTTAGGCTGAGGTTTAGGAGGAGTGAGTGCTGTATCTGTGATGCTGTATCGGTGTGGGTCAGCAAAACGTGTCAAGTTTGCCTGACAACATCACGGGCTTACTTGTGAAGCAGCAATCGCGTACGTGTGGAGTGGCTAGTAGCATTAGTTAAGGACCAAGGTTTTAAATTTGTTTTTGAGTCGCGCCAAGAGTAGCAAGGGATTGGAAGGTGTTACTGGGTGTCAGCCAGGTAGTGGTTGTTCCAGTCGACTACGGTGTGTACAAAGAAGGAAGGTCCTGGAAAGCTCGTGGCATCTGTGAACGGTATCTTGTTATAATTTTCGTTGGGTTAGTGGGTTGCGCGTGGATCTGGCTTGGCATGTCGGGTTGAGTACGAATAAGTGCGTTGGACTGGGGGGGATGTTGAGTCTAGTCGTAGTGTCACGCATTTCTCTGTTAGTGCAATGAGGCCTTTGCTGGTTCTCCTGCTTTTAAGCGGGTAACCCATCGCTAAGTCTCGCAGTGGGCGCGACTGGTAACAAGCCACCAGGTCTTCGCGCCTCCTATTTAGTGCAGAGGATCCGTGTGGCGCTGCTTGCCTAATGTTGTTGGAAATGCCGTTCAAGGTGGAGATTGATGTGTGATGTGTTGGACTGGGCCAAGGTCCAATTGCCGTGCGATGCATATTCTAGAATTGGTCTTGCTTAAGATGTATAGGCTGTAGGTGTGTTTGGAGCCCCGGCGCGTTGTAGGGGTGCATCGGCCAGATAGAGTTTGGTCGTTCTGAGTGTACAGTTGCTGGAGGCCGGGGTCTCTGGTGGCCTTCGTGGCGAGAATTTTTGGGTATGGTATGATTCCATTTCAAGCGTGGGTCCTGAGAAAGTGGGCCCTGAAGTAGGGATGAGAGTGGGTCAAGGCACTAGAGGGAGCTCATGACCTGGCAAAACTGGGTAACTGGTGATGGTAGAGGTGGGTTCCTTTTGCCGCAATGGTCAGTGTAGCAGGACATTTACTGTGGGTTGGAACGTTCATCAGCCAATGAAGTCCTGACATTGTCTCAAGTAGACTTATAGGGTGTCGCTGCTGAAGCACACAGTTGTTTGCGTCATCAGCTGAGTCAAGTGGGGCAGAGTCTAGGAATGTGGTAGATATAAATAAAATCAATATAAAGTCAAAGGGACATATGTCATCGAGGCCTTGTACCGGATTGTGTTGACTAAGATACTGTATAGGGGGAAGTGGTTATTTTCGCGATTGTGACTTTATTTCGCGATTTGCGCGAGTTGGTCATCGCGGAAAATTTTCCACTTTAGTACAACGGCTATTGTATAGGGTAATGGAAGTCATGGCAGCCAAGATCGGCGGAAAGTTGTTGCTGCGGCCGCCGAATTCGGCCAACTAGTCCATAGAATTGCGGAAAATTTCTGGACGGCGAAAATTATTGGCTGTATGAGGCAGAGGGTAATTGAGTTGGTTTTTTAATCGGCGTGATCAGGATTTCAATGAGAGGGGGCTGGAAGGCTGAAGAGGGAGGCAAAACTTGTTGAAATTGCAGAAATTTTGTTGTAGACAGCCTTGTAGACTGGTTCCCGATTGAGAGGGCGGTAGTGGCGAGTCCCTGTTTTTGTTTTTTGTTTTGTCATGCAAGCTGAGAAAAAGTTCAGATTGCATGTCTTAAAGATTAAGGGGTGTGCGGGAGGCGTTTTGTAAGTGGAGGTTCTGAGCCGAAAGTGGAGGGGAGGGGGAGTGCGTGTAGAAGTAGGCTAAAAGTCAGCAGAATGTATGGTCCATTGTTTTTAGCCATTTTTGTAACAGCGGGCTGAAGAAAAGTGGGCGGGGCGGGGGGGCTGCCAGCCCCGCCGCCGCCCCGCAGCTGCCGTGGGCCGGGCCGCTTGATGATGACCCTCATGCAATGTGATGGGTAGGGGGGGGGGTGGGGGGGTAGGGCCTTTGTCTTGTCCATTCATCAAGAAGGTCATATATCAACCACAGATTTCATGGATTTAGGGGTATCTACATACATGTAAGCCAATAAATTTGGCGTCCAGTTATTTTAGCGATTTTGGACTAATTGGAGAGCAAAATTTCGCTATATTGATGATGAATTCATTACTATAAATAGCCTTGTACTGAAGTGGACATTTTTGCAACAGCCGACTTGCGAAAATAGAGTCACCGCGAAAATAACCACTTATATTATAAGTCCGACATAACGTTTTTGGGGGTCTTTTAACAAATTCGTGTAAAAAAAAATGTGTTTTTATTAAGTTTTTTTCTATTTATGGCAATAGCTATCGACTCGAGATATAGTAAATTTAAAATTCATGTGTAATTGAAACCTAATCCACAGTTTGCTTCATTTTTTTTCAGGGAAATTGCTGCTTTCATCACTGATCTTGAAGTCTGTTGGGTATGGGCCAGGGGTCTGCAAATGAGAGCACCCACTTTTCCACTAGACCTACAAGGTAATTATTTAAGCCTACACTCTTGGTTTTTGTGCCAAAATACTTGTACATAACACTTGAAGACAAGTTCATTGTGTGTTTGATTGTGTGAAATGTTATTGTATAGAATCTGTGAGCTTTATTTAAAACTACCAAAGTACACGTGGTGTTTGTTGACATAACTTTCTCGCTTTAAAAATTGAGCAGAACATGTATTCAGCAGCAGAGCAAGGATTTGGAAAAGTGGAGGGGGCATTTTTTTTTCTGGGGTGGTAAAAAAAAAGGAGGGGCCCCTAATCTGTTTTAAAAATTGGAACTTTTTATTAATCTTACATTGCCTCGAGAATGTATTAAAACTTAAACATATATTGTCTTTATTTTCACAGATGGAGCCTGCGAAAGAGATTGGTTCAAACCAGGCGCCCGAAGACTGCAGCTTAGTGTATGGATAAGAGACAATGATTGAAAATGATCATTCAACGAACTGCAAAACAAAGCTGGTATACAAATGTACGTAATATCACAAGACAAACTTAAATCAACATAAACTAAGTAATAACAGATTGATAGTAAAGATGCCTTAAACCAAATTCAAAATTGAAATTCAAAGTTTATTGAAATAAAATCCTGATAATTAGGATTGTCAACACAACAAACAACATATCAAATATGATCTGAAAAGCAAAGTGATTAAAAAAAATGAGGTAGCCGTTAAATATTTTTATGATTGAAATAACTGACATTAATTTAAACATGTTACTAGCATCTGTTGCAGACGAGCTGATTTGGCTATAACACTCATTTCCCATAGACCTCAACCTGATAGGGTTTGGGCTCAGTTCGCAGTATGTTACGCAGTATGTTACTAGCCCCTTTCATTTACTTTTATGCAGGAAAAGCAGTGATGCAGTTACATCATGGTGGTTTGGTACTGTTGTGGAAGTCATGTCATCACATCAACGCTGGCATGACAGATGTTGACTAGAGACCACAGAATGTAAGAAATCACTTTTTTTGTTGTAGTGTTTTTGTCTACCCCCCCCCCCCAAGGGGAAAAAAAAAAAAAAAAAAAAACACACAAAGAAGACATAAGATCATGCAGCATTAGATACGGCTTTTCACTCAGGTCATATGTCATAAGATTTTATTTACATCAATAGAACTATACATTTGCCTACCATTGCTATTTGACCTCAAAATCGCCCACTTAATCTCGAAAATTTTCACCGAAATCTTTTGCCTTATTATTTGCCGCTATTTACCCCCAACCCCCTTGAAATGGGCCCTCATTGATAAGGAATCGCGCCGCGCGCATTGACTCTACCCGATTCAAGCGGCGTGGGTAAATTTAACCTAGGTTAAATTTAACCCATGGTTTAACTAACCCTGGGTTAAATTAACCCACTGATTTGATCCACAACCAAGGCTAAACCATAGGTTAAATCATCCCACGGGGTGCGCTCTTCAAAAAAATCAGGGTCATACACGCCAAATTTAATTAATCCACCGCAACTGCGCATGCTCTTCTACGCCTTGAGTATAAAACAGACATGACACAGGAGATAACGTCATTATTACAAAATATCAATCCGCATTATGCACGTACAACATATGAGATAATTACAATATCAGAGGCATTATGAACCGTAACCAATTGATGTTGTTTTTATTATTTGACTTTAATTAAAGAATGCATTTTTGGTTCATTTTAAAGGGGGATCCGTATCCATTGATATCATTACAATTTGGGAATGACCGAGGTCTTCTTTTAGACATAATCAAAATGAACTAATTATCACTATTAAATCTTTGGCCTTTGCATACTTTTCAGTTAAAAAAGGAACGATTCAGCATAGGCCGTTAAATTGGTAACATGGTAAAAAAAAAAAAATAAAAATATACATATATATATATATAATTAAATTTCGGTTATATTTTATAAATGATTACGGGATCCATATTATTTCCTCTTTTGACCTCTCTCTCTCTCTCTTCTCTCTCTGTCTCTTCCTTTTATGATTTCCCCTAGTTATATTTCAGGCTTCTGATTGCAGGTGCAGATCCGGGGGGGAGGGGGCCGATACATAAATGACTTATTTGAGCCGAAAAAATAAACACCTATGTACCTCATTGCTCGCCAGCCTAACGAGATCTGATTTTTTGTATTACCTTTTGGCTCGACCGATTATCATTGAAACAAAAATTGCGTGTACCAAAATCAATTCCATTTTGCCCATCCCCACACCCTCCCCCCCGTTAATGAATCCTGGATCCGCCACTGGATTTTGCACAAAATATTGAAAAATAAAATCACGATTAAGTTTTCTTTGCATCGATCATTCCACTTTGAATAGCTTATCCAACTACAAAAAAAATAAAGCGGATCACAAATATTTGAATCTTCATCCCGGCCACATGAAAATAAAATAACAAGTCATCATCCTATTGAACCAGAATTTGAGTCAATCAGAGCCTTTGGGTCATCTGGAATCTTCGACCCAGAATCCCAATCAAATTGACTCGAAAATGTGTGCCTGGATGAACCCAAGTTCAGTCATGAATATACAGAAAAGGAAAAATTTGACCTCATTTTTTTTTTTTCACAACTTCCAACTTCCAATCTCTTCTGTCAGAGGTTTCCAATCATGTGTATTTCGTTACAGATACGTTCCTTTTCATGAGTCCTGAAATATTAATTATTCAAAATATTTGTTTTCATATCTATATCACTTCTTATCCTTTGAAAATAATTTGATTACATCTATTTTGACTAGGAAATTAAAAGAAAGTCCACAATCACTACAAAAAAAATAATATTATTAACCTTTACAACTATCATACACACCCAATGTATCTTCTAGTCACATCCTGATCCATGTTTTCTCACCTTCTCACGCCCATGTCACATGCTCTCATACAAACGTTATAGGGTAACAAAATTGAGAGAGGATGTTATTTAATTTTATGCATATATCTTATTATCATGTACATATCAATCGACCTTTATCTTAAATTATTTTTTAGTACTTCACAAGGCATCAAAGTAATCCTTCACAAATGTGCATATTTATTAGTATGACAAAATTTGCACCCATTTTGCACTAATTATTATTTGATGAATTCATTAAAATTACAAGAGCATATTTTTGTTTACCACTATGGCGAACCTACATTCTCAATGTGAGGACCTTAAAGATTTCTTGGAAGGAAATTGATAGAACCAAAATTCTCAAGTTGGACTGAGTGAAGAAGCATAGTGGAGAAGTTAAATATATTAGGAAAGGGATTCATTAATTGAGGGATGAAAGACAGCCCCCCCCCCACCCATTAACTTGGATATAAATAAATTGACCGAGATAGAATAGGCAGGTCTCAAATTGAGGCCTAGTTCACTTGTATAGTGAATCCAGTATGGGCCCCTTTTCTATTTGCTAATCCAGAACGATCCTATTCCATCTTAGTCACCCTCTGCGACTTCTTGGCTGATCTTCCAGTCTGCATGCCTTGGAGTCCTTGCAATATTTAAAAAAAAAAAGGAAAGAGAAATAGTGAACACATTTAATTATTTATGTATTCATTTATGTATTAAGATTATAAGTCAGCAAATTCACAATAAAATCCTATTTTGAGCATTTCAGTCTCCTGCATTTTGGCTTATTGTGGCTGCCGCCCTTTACCCTCGGTAACAGGACGGAGTTTCAAAGTCAAAATACACACTAAAAGAAATGTATTCACGCAAATGGTGTTGGCTCATGTGAAAAAGTGCTTTATTTCATCACCCCAACCGGACCATCAATAAGCGAGATAAAATACTGTAATACAAACAAAGAATATGTACAAATAAGTAACTCAGGTCAAATATAAACAATTTAGAATATCACTATACTGTCATGACCACTAACTAATATAATTCACTGAAACTATATTTAGATACATATCAAACATGACTAGGTGTATACCACATTATTAACTATTAAAACGACACTGAAAACATAAGTCGATACATATCAAACTATACTACCAAGGAACACAAATATTAGAATAATCAATATGTAGGCAACTGATGTCTAAATGATACCTTTACAGCTAGAACGAGTAACTCTGGACTCAACTTACTAGTATAATCTAGACTTATCAAAATCATTGTAGAAACATTACTAATTGCTTTATAATTTATGATCAAGGTTTAACTAAAAGACATTTATATTATCCATCTTCCTCTAGAAATATTGATAGAAAGAGTACAAAATAAACATAAGAAAACTTACCAATTGGAGGCTTTAACAGTCTACACCCTTTTATGTACTTTAAGGAAAACTTGATTTCCAACTTAGGAGTTCTATCTCTGACTCTTGTTCTCTACGTCTCTCTCTTTCTCTAGGTAAAAACAGAACTAACCACTTCTAGCTTTTCCTCTCTATATCATCTCACAGGAGTAGGAACAAGCTGGACAAGCTAATTAAACTATTGTCTTTCTACTTAAAAGGTGCTGGTACATGCCAGGTCTTAACACTAAGGCGAACAATGAACTTGACCAACTCATTCAATTACTACAATAAGGGGGTTTAAACTTCTAAGAAATACAACTTTAAGACTCTTTCATTATGTACCTTAACACAAAGTGTCTTCTATGGGAGTTTATGTGGAAAAGGATTAGTGGCAATTTAAATGAGCAAAGCAGCGTTGCCAGGATCAAGAAGTAAGATTATCGTACCAGAGCCTCAAAATTATCGTTTTTTAGCAAAAATTATCGTACATGCAAGATTCACTGGTAATTTGCAAAAAAGTCAATCCCTCTTCGGGTGATGATTTCGAACTTTCAGTCCGGCAAGTGCGAAAAGACTTTGAATCGAAAAATATACGGATCAGGAATCTTCCATAATTTCATGGGTGGGGGTCTGGGGGCGGAGCCCCAGAGCTTTAAGGAATTTTGTGGTTTTATGGGCCAGTTTTAAGTGATTTTTCCCATACTAGTGTTATCTTATCAAATGTGCAAAATTATCGTACATTTCTCATTTTTTGCAATTATTGATCGTACATCGTACAGGGCCAAATTATCGTACAAATACGATAATTATCGTACGGCTGGCAACGCTGGAGCAAAGGTACAGCCAATCTAATTGATTACAAAACATGTATAATTCTATGAAAAACTAAATGAGCTATTTCTATAAGTACAATAATCTCACTGCACACTGCTGCAGTGACACTTATATTTCTTATTTTTCTGTATTTTTATTTTGCTATTTGTACATATAACCTGGAATTGCATCGACGATCAATTGGTAGTGGACGAACATGCCAACAAACTACACGAAATTGTTTTTAAAAAACATACACAAAAACAAACAAACAAACAAAGCCCAAATCAATGTCATACTTTCCCCTGGAAAAAAAAAAGAAAGAATGTGGACTAAAAACAGCTGATACTTGGATCCATCATTTTTCGGATTAGGCAATTTTCTTCTGTGATTATTGATAAGGCCTATTGATCATGGAGGACAAAACAAGTTTAATTGACACTTGTTCTTTGAATGGTAGCTCTAATTTATTTTTTGTTTTTCTTAAATTATCAGAACTGTATCCGGCATTACCTCCCTCCCCAAAAACGTCTAAACAAAGGCTAAATATTAAAGCACAACTTACTTGTTTAATGACCCATCTCCAGACGATGTAAGCAAGCCTAAGATTTCCCTGACCTGAGATTCCTTCTGGCTGTGGGTGTACTTCTAGAAAATCTAGTCCATTCAATGTCACATCAATCCTGGAAATATCAAAAAAGAAAATGGATAGCATCTCTACATTAGCATTATAAATTTATACACAGTAGTTTATATAACAAAATTATTTAGATCTAGTTCTTACTGCAGACATATGTCTGAATTATGATGTTACGTTTATTCGACAGAGCACAAGAAAGTAAGAAAAACAAAATTTTGAAAGCCAGAAAGTAAGAGGGTGGATCTGGAAACTAAATTTTATTTAGGATGTAAATGTAGAATCATGTCTAGACCGAGGCTGCTCTGTCTTCATCGCGTATCTCTCTGATTTACGATGAGGACAGAGCAGCCTCGGTCTAAATCATGTCAAGACCAGGAATAAACTCGTCTAAAAAAAAAAAAAAAAGATTTAGGGACTGGGTCTTATGAATTAGTCTAGATCTAGGAGGTCCAGGCCCATATGAGTAATTGGTGAGAACTACACCATATATCTTCTCAGATCAGATCTAAAGTATAGACTAGATACAGTTCAGAAGATCACAAAGCAATTATTTAACGCTGGAGGAATCCCAAATAACATGGGCCAATGATGCAGTCTATCTCGAAGTTAATAGTCTAAAATCTAGATCTACATTCTGTGTCAAAAAACATGGTACCGATTAAATGTACTTGTTACAAGTCAAGGATACTCACACTTTTCTCATCCGTTTTCCACAATGACAGATATTATCCCCAGATATGCATTAATTTTTGTTTACTTTTTTGCTGCGTCCGTTAACTATTTTTCGACGAGATGAGTAATCCGTACGTCATGGGATTTAACCTACAGATTACCCCATACTCTGAGTTGGTTAAATTTATGACGTATTTATGACGCGTTTTAACCCGGGTTAAATTTAACCCAACGTTGTGAAATGTAAAAAGTTAACCCATGGGTTAAATTATGACGTAATATGACGCGATTAACCCATGGGTTAACTTAAACACCCGCTGTGAATTCGGGCCACTGTCTTGTGATCAAATCAGTGGTTAATTTAAATTTAACCCAGGGTTAGTTAAACCATGGTTAATTTAACCTAGGTTAAATTTAACCCACCGCTGTGAATTCGGGCAATAGTATAGATATAGTGAATGCCATGAGGCAATAGTTGTATCTAAAGCTCGAGGGGGCCTTCCATCCAGCTATGACCCCAGGCTTGCCGAGGGGTCATAGCTGGATGGAAGGCCCCCGAGAGCCTTTAGAAACAACTATGCCCGAATATTAAGCAGTCACTATATATTTTATATAACGAAGAAAAACTCTGACATGTTTTGTTTTTCTCCGGTCATACGTCCATTAGCTGAGGGGTCATAGTAGGATGGAAGCCCCCCAGTCGAGGCTTTAAAAACAACTACAGTGCAGGGGCCGCGCCCCCCCACTTCTTTCAGCCAACGTGTACAAAAACGCAAAAATGACCATACATTTGTGATTTTTAGCCTGTCAGCCCCCCCCCCACTTTGGTTCAGCCCTCCACTTTCAAAATCGCTCCGCGGCCCCTGCAGTGTATGCCTAGCATACTGACAAACAAAAAAACAAAAACATGAATCAATGAAAGGTTCTGATACTTACCAAATATAATAAATACATTGTAGTCTATACATTTCAAAATCCTTCACAACGGTGTCTGCGCTCACACAAAACACGGATTGACTGCCGTTGAAAAAATGACTATTGAAAACGACTATTGAACGATGACTATTGAGCGCTCAGCCTCCCTGGCCAGTCCTGGCTAAAACTATGACCAGACTTTTGACCAATCAGAGGACAGGATTATTCAACATTCTTAGCATGAGTTATATAATGTTTACTACACATCTGATATGCGATATAGCTATGGTATCCGCTAGTAGTATAATGACATAGCGAATAGTATATCGCAACAGGGCGTACAGTGTTTCGGTGCTGTCGAGGGTGGAGGGGGGGGGGGGGGGGCCTCGTCGCAGGGAGGGGGTCTTGAATTTTTGTTTAGGGGCATTTGTGTTGTGATAACTTATTAAATGTTAACTTTATGCCCTCTTATGTTAATTATGGAACTTGAGGCAAATTTAAACTAGTCAGATAACTATCTTGGCAGTTTCCTATGTCTTGTTTTTGTATAATGCTGTGCAAATGTAACATATATATTTTAAGAACACATATTAACTGAGTATAATTATCAATTATATTATCATTCTATCTCTTGTATTTTGGTTTGAATACAAAGTTTAAGCTTATTGTATTTTTGTAGACATACATATAATTTTATAGGCAGGTGTTTTTTTTATGGGGCGGCTTTTAATAAATATTTGGGCCTTGTCCTCACTGGGATTTTTAAAATGTATTTTTTTATATTGATTTTATTTCATGTATTATCATTTTTTTAATGAACAAAAATTTTCCATCTGTTCGTGGTTTAATATGATGAACAGCACGAGTTATAATGCCTATTCCTTATTTATAATTTATTTCACTTTGGACAGGAGCTGCCGAGCGAAGGAAGGGATGATTGAGACCCCCCCCCCCACGTTCTTCAGTAATAAATGTGTAAAAAACGCAAAATGACTCAGTTGTATTTTGTGATTTATTTTTACATTTTTTTGCATGTTCAATCCCCTTTCAAACGTTCAGCGGCCCCTGTTCAAGAAAGTTTTAATTCAAAGATACACATTTTCTCCAACTAAAAATAACACCTTAAACTCATGTAAAATAGGCCTATCATGATTAAATGAACATTATAAAATGCAATGCTATAAATCAATTTACTCTATCAACTACCCCCAACCGCCCCTCCCCCCGAAAAAAAAAGAACTATTAAACAAAAAAAAACTTAAAAAAAAAATACATCCCTCTCATTTCCCCTTCATTTCACATCCCATAATCTCATCCTCCACTTGAAAAAATATTCAAACATTCATGACACAAGGAATCAAAGTCATCCTAGTCCAAAACACACAGATACACATCAAATAATGAACTCTTATCTTTCAATTATTCTGATAGCCCCCCCCCTCCACATCTACACCTGTCCACCCAATGAATTTGAGGAGATGAAAATTCACAACATGAAGCATGTATTGAATAACATTTATAATTACATATATTTTTATTAGATCATTCCAAGCAAAAGAAAAATAAATATCAAATAGCAATGAATTAAAAGGGCCTACCTCCATCATTAAACAATTAGCCTAGGCCTAATGTTTGTATCTTTTTAAGACTTACAAGAAAATCTACCTCTTGGGAACCAAATTTAAATGTTCAAATATACATAAATGCAGGAGGGAGGGGGCAGCTGGGGTCAATAAAAGTGCCAAACATTTATATGAAAATGAGAACTGGGAAAGGGGTATAAAAATCACTGGAAAGTGACCACATTTATAGCCCCCCTCCCCTGAAATGGACACGCGTCCTCTTCCAACCCCCCCCCCCCGTTTATTACTTTTTAAATGTTTCAACTACTCATTAAGTTCAAGTTACAATCAGAAAATTTTAAGCTGCGTCCCCAATCTCTTTTCCAATAAGGCCTACTCGGACTGTTTCCCTTCCCCATCACTTCTCTTCCTACCTGCCAAATAATATTTAAAATGAATCAAATGAAATTAAATAATATACTAAGATTAATTAACTAATTTAAAAAAAAAAAAAACTTTTTACATAAAAATAATTTTAACCTCGTAGTTTATATTACATTGGTCTACATGTTGTATAAATGATAGTCTAAAATATTGGTTCATATTCTATTTATTTATTTTATTATTTTTCCCCCCTTTTTTTCGTGCTCGGGCTTGGCTCCATATCCATAATTGTGGCATAGATCTACAGTTAGTACAGCACTGCATGGCTCCTACACCTGCAATTGATAAGATAAGAAAAGACCACAATAAACAACAAATTAAACCAAAAGCTACAATATTCTAATTATTAATGCAACAGACAGTTTACACTTTGCCTTTGTTTTACACCAACCAACATCGAACTAAGCTAAGCTACACTACAGAGAGTGAATATTCATGACTTTAAAAAAATACATATATTCCATCATTTGATATATTATTATGAAAAACATGGCCATTAAAAAAATTGAACAGCTAAATAAATGCAAGTACTTCAAAATACAAACTTAAAACAATTATCATTTAACCAAAATCACTCGTCACATCAAGAAATGCACTGCAGACTGTGTTTTCATTGGCAAAAGCCCTACACATAACGAATATGTGAACAGTGTGGGTCACACCCTTGATCCCCGCCAGGCACGGCGGTCAAGCGGCTCAATCTCCGCTAAAGACAAAAATCTGCGGCTCACTGCTTCAATTTGTTTTCTTCTTCACTTTCAATCGACGAAAAAACAACAATTAAAACTATGAAAACTAGACTTTCAAAATACAAATCAATAAATAAACACATATATTTTATCGCACATGGCAACACTTTTTGGCTATATCCGCCAATTTTTCTCCTCTCTGCTCGCTCACTGTGTACAAAGTCAATGGCTTGGAACGATGTCTCCGCCACTGCACTGACGAAATGAACGGGATGGACTGGTGACTTATAACCAGATTATGCCCACTTTTTTTCTTATGCCAGGCCAAAGTGATCGATATACGTCTAACGGTCGAAAAAGTGAAATTTTACCTTTATTTTCCGTCGTCGACTTTGGTGTTTTGTAAAGCAATCAAGAAAAAATCTAACAGCTGTAAGATTGGTGCCGTTTGAAAGAGGACCCCTTAAAATACTTTTTTTTATTTGATTTATTTGTCAAGTATAAACAACATTCACATAAGCTTGACGGGATGACCCATGAAAGCCCTAGAGCTTATTACAACGGGGTCCCAACATAATAGAATAAAGTCAATACAGGTACAAAATTATTAAATCTATAAATATATTTACATGGAACGTATTTACAGCAAACTCTAACAAGTTAATTAACACGTAAAAACTAGTGCAAAACATAAACACATTAAATAAATTAAAGTAAAACATGATAAGAAAAAAAAAAAACATATAATTTTCAAGGCATATCATACTGTCGTATAGAACGTCGCTTGCTTCAATTGTTTTAGTCTCAATTGAAAGAAATCTCCTTAAGCACCTCTTTTGAAATGTGCGTATTTCTATTGCTTTAATATGATTAGGAAGAGAATTCCAGTATTTGATGGAATGTAATAAAAGCAATTGCCAATACTACACAACTCGCCCTGGCAAGCTAAAAGTT
Source organism: Paracentrotus lividus (assembly GCA_940671915.1). Lineage (NCBI taxonomy): Eukaryota > Metazoa > Echinodermata > Echinoidea > Camarodonta > Echinidae > Paracentrotus > Paracentrotus lividus. The sequence continues at coordinate 45,470 of CALNVZ010002931.1, forward strand.
ATAATGACTATTTTTGTATCATAATTATGTAAGTTTGAGACAAGGTTAAAGTTGAGGCCAATATAATGATTTGCTCTCGAGTGGTAAATTTTTGTGTGCATGGTGCAGTATAATTGTTTTGATCTTTGATTTACATCAAGTAGACCAGCTGCAGAGAGCTCTCTGTAACCCAACATGAGATCTTGGCCTAAACATTGATGAGATCTTACCATCTTTATTTTGTTGTGATTTTCAATACTCTTTTGATCTAATTTGCCTAAATTAGAATACCACGACAGCGTTAGCATAATCGAATAAACATTGAATGAGAGCAAAACATAATATACTCGCCTTGCATGTAGATTCATACAATTTTGATATCTATATCAAAATTTTCAAACGGGAGTGTTTGCCTTCTTGACAATAGATTCTACTAAAGAAGACAAAATGAAACTTTACAATTTAATTCGATGCCTAGATACTTAACGGATTGTTTTTTCTGAATGATTTGATCTGTTGTAAGCTACGTTGAATTCATCTTCCTTTTTCTTATTACTTTTGTTGTTGGAAAACAAAATACTTTCTGTTTTACCCAAATGTAAAGATAGCTTATGTTCAGTCATCCAATCAACACATATTGACATTTCTTCGCTGAGTTTTCTCAATCAAGTTTTGGGTTAGAACTTGAGAAAAAGTAACACGCTGTCATCAGCATAAAGTAACAGCTTACAGTCTTTTTACACAAATAGCACATCATTAAATATAACTTTGAAATAGGATTGGGCCTAAATACTTCCTTGTGGAACACCACAAGTATTGGTAGTAATCTGGAGTATAGCATCATGAAACGATACCACCTGGTGTCGATTCTGATAAATATGATCTGAACCATGGCAAAGTTTCGGTGCTGAAACCCATTACTTTTAACTAGTCATAATTATCTCGTGATTAACAGTATCAAATGCCTTTTGTAGGTCAAGAAGGACCAATACCAAGGTAGTTTCCATGTGATTGTTTCGGTCCTCACATAATCTGCAAATGATTAGACATGTTTCGGTTGAATAGTCATGTCTAAAGCCAGATTGAAAATCATAAATGATATTTCTTCTTTATAATAATCTTTCAAGTTGAACATGATTAGATTTTTCAAAATTTTGGATACACACTTAATACACTTATTGGTCTATTATTCCAACATCTGTCTTGTCTTTCTTTTTTTATACAATGGTGTTACTTTTGGCTATTTTCATGTCGTCTGGAAAGTACTCGTTCTAATACTTATATATTTATTATATTACACAAAGGTCCATATATACTCTTAGCCGCATTTTCAAGATTTGCACGCAGGGATATCTATTCAGAAATTAGCGGGATCATGATGCTATCCAGTACCGTTTTTAGATACGTTTATATTTGCGCACTCGTAAAACCAAATTGCTCACTACTGGTGATAACACAAAACTATTTCGAGTACACCTTTTTCTTTATAAAAGTCACGAATACAGATATTATCTGCATTGAAAAGATTATGGATGGTGGTATTTTTAATTTTTTTATACATCCAAGTTTGCCATGCCATTCGTTAAAATTCCAATCGAAATTAATCGTCTCAGCGACAATGCGCATGTTTTGTGTCATCGTCACGAGTAATCTGCCGTCGACACGATGAAGACTCACTGTTTCTTTGTTTTTACTTATTTTTTCAATTGCGCCAAAGTTGTTTCTCAAATTCTTCCAAAGCTCCTGAATGCGTTTGCATTAGTGTATGTAAACTACTATTATCTGGTCTTTGCAGTACTGTCGATGGCTAGGACTTCGTCAAAGCTTATTACTTTATGTGGATATTAAATTGGTTTGATAAAATCCAAGAGTATATTTCTTTGAGTGAAGGTATAGACGTTATCGTATCATTAGAGTAATGGATATTCTTCCACTCAATCTATTAGTACAAGCTATTGGTTTTCTCCTCTTCTAAAAATAAGAGAAAAAGGAATACTACAGAATAATCTATGTGCTTCACTATCAAATCTCTGCATCAGTCTCGTGGAGTTCTTAGTCATTATATGCAACTCTATATTAGCAGTGTAGCTTCTAACACTTTAAATAAGGGATATGAGGTTATAAAAACGTGATAGAGAAACTTATTAATAGCATCCAACAAGCTTAATCTAATATATTACGAGCTAAGTTAAAAAAATATAAGTTACTGAGGAGATCTTCAGATATGCTCGTTAAGCAGACTTATATGTATGTAATTAAACCGCATCTATAGCTAATTTTTCATGATCTTAAACGTAACCGTTTTATGCAGTCCAATAAGCAAGTTTTAGTAGCTTTTCAGCGTACCAATAGGTGAAGGGAACGATCGCTTATACCAAGATCAATTGTACCAGCCCCCCACGCCGACCCACCCGACACACCCCCCCCCTATCCGACCCTGGTGTACATCAGCTATCGTTCCGATAGCTAGTCGCTGAGCACCGACATTGCATTTATGTCCGAGCACTTGGAGCACGGTGAGCCTGATCTCCATAAGATGAGCAAGTCGGCGTGACTCGAGTAGGCTTATCGAGTAGGCTTATCGATAAGCTGATCCCCCTACGATATAAGGATTTAAAAATCTTTTCCATTTTTTACAAAAATATTAAAAAACCCTTTAAAAATTTGCGTATTTTGATCAAAATATTGCCATAAATAACCATTGATTAAATTTTGGATAATTTGAAAATTATTTTATTAAATTAAAAAGGGAAAATGACTGAGGCTAGTGCATATTCATACGATTGTTTATGAATAACCATGAGCCAGGGCCCCGTCTAGTTCTTTCATTGGTCAATATTTTGTAAGGGGGTACTTAGTTCTTTTTTGTTCTGTTATTTTAATAAATTTGAATTTTACGGACAACGCGCGAATCAAAATGGCTGCGCCCGTAAATGTGTACGCATAGTAAGTACGTGTTATATGTTCGGCAAAACACTCGCCATATTTAGAACTCACTTTAATAGTCTTATTTTCGGGCACAAGTACATATTCGTAACACTCTAAATCACCTGAAATTTCACAGAGATGTTCTTAATTATATTCTAAAGGGAACTAGGGGTGGACAAATAGGTGTAAATGGGGAGGGTCCACGAGTCCTCGGTCCCACGAGTCCTACGTCCCACGAGACCTCGGTCCCACGAGTCCTACGTCCCACGAGACCGAATATTTTCCCACGAGTCCTACGTCCCACGAGACCTACGTCCCACGAGTCCTACGTCCCACGAGGCCGAGTATTTTTCCCACGAGTCCTCGGTCCCACGAGTCCTCGGGCCCACGAGTCCTACGTCCCACGAGTCCTACGTCCCACGAGACCTACGTCCCACGAGTCCTACGTCCCACGAGGCCGATTTTTCTCATATCGTATTTTCTTTTATCAGAATGTTTTTCAACATCATTGAAACATTTTGTAACCTGAATTATACAACATGAATTAATTTAGTTGTGGTTAATACCATAGGCACTAGCATGGCGAATAATGGTGGCATCTCATTTCGCGGAAGC
>CALNVZ010002931.1:51706-65780 GCA_940671915.1 Paracentrotus lividus
ATTAACGCACCCATTCGGGAACACCGAGGGGGGGGGGCTTTTCTCGAAAGGCTGTGTTTAGTAGTTTTCTGAACCAGTCGTTTTATGAAATTATTCATTAAATAATAATATAATATTAATAGAAATAATAATAATACCCAATATTTCTATCGCGCCTTTCTCAAATATAATAGGAGAAATAGAGGAGAGCTTGCATTTCTGTTGATTTTGAAGTTCATAATTCTAGAGAGATAGAGAAATAGCGTGTTTTCTATTCTAAATAAATTTACATTTGCATAGAAGTTTAGAAGCTCCGTCCAACAATATTTAAACCAGCCTTAAATAAAAAAAGTAGCATTTTTGTTGATATTTTAGCCGTGGGGAACGGACGCTTAGTTGGCCACAGACACACATACTTGACCCTTTTATATTTTGATAATCGAGCAGTATCAAAAATCATGGACGAATGTGACCGGAGTAGACTCGGGGGGGGGGGGCCTCCTCCACTCCAGTCTCATGCAGTCTTTCGTGCAATCTGGCAATATACAGATGTGTTCCAAAAAAAAAAGATAATCGAAGTTCAAAAGGTCAATCATTTCAAAAGTATATGGTTTATTTTTGTGATTTGTTTACTAAAATATTAAGTATCTCATCAGCTTTAATTTGAGACATTGCTTACGTCCACACTGTAATGGGTCACAGAGTTAGGGTCCTTTGAAGGTGATAGGTACGAAACCCATTTTTCCAAGTTTTTCGTTTTAGGGTATGAAACCAACTTTTTATAAATTTTTGGTTTCATAGTTTTGGGGGTTTTGTCAAACAAAGTTTCAATAAAATGCAATTTAATTTGTCAAAGGACCTATCTCAATGTCAATGAGAGGGGTTTGCAATTATGAGTCTCTTGAGTCGTGGAGACGTCGTGGTGAGCGTCTTCTGAGAACTTCAGGGCTTCGAGGGAAAATGGAACACAAGTCAAACATGTTCAATCTTTTAGTAGACTTCTTTTAAGACGCCAGCAAGTAAAATTATTAGCCCGTTCGATTCCTTTTAATCGTTAGCAAGTTTCGACGTCTCTGCGACTTCGGGGATACTTAAGGGACGTCGCAGCAACCGTCCGCAAAGATTTCACAGAGACTTGCTCACGTATTAAAGAAGTCTACTAAAGATTGGACATGTTTGACATTTGCTTGATTTTTCTCGCGACTTTTTGCAGAATCAAGAGACGTCGCGGCGACCCTCTCCGAGACTCCAGAGACTCATGCATAATCGAGAACCCATGTCATTGCCAGTGAGATAGGTCCTTTGAAAAAGGAGATTGCATTTCATTGAAACTTTGCGTGACAAAATCCCCAAAACTATGAAACCAAAATTTTTATAATTTATTTATTTATTTATTTATTTATTAAAACATCTTTATACAGGATAACATGTTCAGTTTATCAAACTGTTTTTCGACACGGTCCTGTAAACATAAAAAATCAAGTAACATAGAATATAATACATAGAATAATTTCAAATATAATAAATAAAGAGAAAGTAAACCAAATGAAATAGGTATTTTCAGCAACAGATATCTAAGACACAAAATGTGCATGTGCATCGGGGTGATAAAAATCAAATTGGAAATTTAAACCTATCATAAAAGGTATTTTATAAGAGCGGGAAAGTGTTTTAATAGAAATGTATTTTCTTATAATTCTTTTTGAAACTATCAATAGTCTTTGCATTGTGCAGATCAGAATTAAGGTTTTCCATACACTTCCTCCTGAATATCGTAAACTACTCTTAAAAAAATTCAATATTGGGTTTTGGTATTACAACGTTTAGTGAATTAGCAAATCTTGTATTCATTGGATGTCTATCAAAAACCATATCAATTGAATTACATAAACGTATCGGAGCATGACCGTGAATACAATTATACATGATACAAGCAAGGAAATAATTACGTCTTTTTTTCTAAAACCTGCCATTTCAAGCGTTTAATAATGTCAATACCATTTTCGGCATAATCAAAGTTTTTTCTACTATTCTAGCTGCTCTTTTTTGTAGTCTTAACAAAATATTCCTATTTTTGACAGAACGGTTCCCCAAACTGAACAAGAGTAATCCAGTATGGGTTGGATTGAGCAATTATAAATCTTATTTAGAACGTTTGTATCAGTGAAGTGACTAACCTTTTTTAAAGAAAATATCTTAAAAGCTAAAGATCTACTTAGGTTCTTCACCTGTGAATCCCACGTTAGGTTTCATCAATTTCGATTCCTAAATACCGAATATGAGATACTTGATTTATAATGTTACCATCCAAATATATGTTTAATTCTTTAGAAGTATGTGGGTTGCGTTTCAATAACATACTATACGTTTTATCAATATTGACTTTCAATTTATTTCTTTTGTACCATTTACTAATATTTTCCAAATCATCCTGTAGTTTAGACGTAATAACTTCTTTACTTTTATCCGAAATATAAATGAAACATTCATCTGCATAAATATTGCATGAACATGATATTAAACTTTCACTTAAATCATTAATAAAAATAAGAAAAAAGTAATGGCCTAGGGCACTACCCTGGGGAATTCCTACAGAGAGATTATTAAATTTAGACAATTTCTCATGACAATAAACAGTTTGCTTTCTACCAGATAAATAATTAATGAACCATCTTAACTCATTATTTTTAACACCTATCATTTCCATTTTTTTCAATAAAATATTGTTATCAATGCAGTCGAAGCATTTTGATATATCTAAAAACAAGCGCCAACCATCTCGCGTTCGTTGAAAGCATCATACAATCCTCTAAAATTTTATGTAACATGTATGTTGTCGAGTGATTAGGCAAATGCATACTGATCAATATTTATGAAATTGTGTTTTTTAAGATAAAAAAAGTAACTGACTCTGGACTTCTTTCTCCAGTAGCTTTGCCAGATGGCATACCACAGAGATAGGCCTGTAATTAGTCATATTATCTAACCCCCTTTACCTTTATAAATTGGAGTGGTTCGAGCGATCTTCCAATCATCTGGTATTGAACCGCTTGACAAACTCTCGTTAAAAATTACACCCAATGATAAACTTATATGAGGCCCTGCTATCCTTAGGAGTTTAGTATCTAAATTTAAATATCAAGATTAGAGTCACTTGAGAGTGTGAAAGAATTTTTGTAACCTTTTCACTGGTGGACAGACTGGAATGCAAAGGAATAAATGCTATCAGGATGATTCCAAACAAAAGTATCATCTTTGAATGAGTCTGAAATTTTCTTACCAACGTTCACAAAAAAATCATTAAAATCATCCCATTTAAAGTGTTGGGAATATCAGTGTTATTTTTTTGTTTACGTCCTGTAAATTTATTGATTTCATTCCATAATTTTTTGCTATTACCTTTATACTTTTCGGTTATGTTATTAAAATACTCACGTTTTTTATTCTTAATTAGTTTAGTGACATTATTACGAGTAAGACGATATTCATACAAAAGATGAGGTAATTTAAGCTTATCATATTTCTTTTTCAAAAAATCTCTTTTATACATAAGCTTCACTACATCAGAGGTAATCCATGGATTGTAACGATCTTTTCACTCTACTTTCTTTTAAAGGAGCGTGTTTGTTCGCAAAGTTCAAGGAAAGAAGTTTTCCATTTTGACCACATTTCATTTACCGATAAGTTATTAGTATATGTATCATTAAAGGTTATACACTGTTCTTAAATCATGAATAAACATTTTTTCATCAAAATTTTGAAAATCTCGATAACGTATTTTCTTATGTTTTCTTTTCTTTTCATTAGATACACCAACGCATGTATAAATCAGGTAGTGATCACTTAATGAGATTTTAGCAACGTCACTGATTAAATGCCTGTCTGCCATAGAACTGAGAATGTGATCTAAACATTTCGATGAGCTACTAGTAACTCTAGTGGGTTTTAAAATCATTTGTCTTAAAGAGAATAGATTTTCAAGTAGATTAACAGGGTTATTAACAGGTTATTATCCAGACTTGTAATCATAGTTAAGATCTCCTAATACAATTAAGTTATCATTCCCCATACTAGCTTTTTCAAAGATGTCAAGCATATTATTAAAATAGTTTAGATCAGCATTTGGTGGACATAAACACAACCAATAGTAATTTTTCCTGATTTAGTAATACATCAATCCATTTCGCTTCCAATAATTCGTTGTCTAATCACATCTTTCAGAAAACATTAAGGTATCACGGATATACTGTAAACTCCTCCGCCTCTTTGACCATTTTCTCGATTCTTCTAACTAAAATATAACCATCAATTTTCATTTCAGTATTACTAATCTTTTCATGTAACAGGTTTCAGTCAAACAAAGTATATCAAAATTGAACTTAGTGATTAAAAACCGTATTTCATCAATTTTATCATAAAGGCTGCGAACATTAAGATGACAAAGTCTTAGACCTTTGAATTTGGATAAACGAGAAGTACATTCACTATATTCACTCCTGGGAGGTACATCCAATTCAAGTCTTTCATTACAATCTTTTCTAGCAATCGAATTCATAGAGGCACGCTCTTCTTGGCCGTGGACCTAATATTGACAATTTTCTCTTTATGGCCAAATTCAAACATCTACGGCATTGCAGTTGAAATCCATGTCGACATGTGTGTTCACGGTGGTTAGGTTCGCCGCAGTTTCGACAACTCGCGGGATATCGTAGAAAGTGGGCGGGCTCGAGTTACCGAGGCATACGATCGGCGTTGATTTGCAAGTAAGGATCCTGGTACGGAATGCTTTGCGATGTGTTGGGATTAGGAAGGCGGTACCGCTGAGGGGGCTGAAAATTAATGTGCGACGGGTAGTATGAGGAGGGGGGTTGCACACTAGCTTGAGTGTAGAACTGGTGCGGGGATCTGTATGGAGGTCGAGTTTGCTGGACCGTAGACTGGGTTGGTGAGGGGGTCTGGATAGTAGAGGTGGTGGGGGTCTTGGTTTCCATTCATTCTGCGTCATAGGTCGGGTTGGTAATTCCGGGAATGCTTCTGAGACTGGGCAACATCAGTTGAGACCTGACTTCTTGTTGAGCATTCCTAGGGTTATTATCAAGTAGGGCTTCTACGGCGTGTTGAACCTTACGTAATTCCATTGATAACTGGTCGATACGATGATTCATACATTTGCATTTCATGCAAATGCGATCTCTCGATTTAGTACCACACAAAAGACATTCTTCGGGTATTTCATCATGAAGTGATTGAATGTCATTCAAGGTGGATTGATCAGGCGGTACCGAAACGTCATCTTCATCTTCGGCATCTTCGGTAATTTCCGTTACATTTCGGAGAAGTGCAAAATGTCGGCAGATTACTGGATTAGTAATGGATATATCTTTGTCAGCTCATCGTGTAAGATGTCAGTAGATACATGGTTTTCTGAGGATCTTTTTCTTGCACAATTAACCAAATCTATTGCATGAGAAATGCAATTGTGGTCACTCCTTTAGGTAGTTTATATTTAAATGAGTTCGAACCGGGTTCACCTTTATATTTGTTGGTTCTAACTCCAGGGGCCATTTGTGGGACTAGGGTGATTTCCACGTAGAGAGCAGCAGAAGTAACTTTATTTTCGACAGCTCTGAAATATCACAAAAATAAGTTCTGTAAAACTCACCAGAAATTCAGTCCAAAGATGTTTTCTCACTAAATCGTTCAGAAAACAAAAGTGATCACTACATAAAGCATTAAAATGTCCATGTTGAGTCAAAGGTAATAGTTGGTTTTCATACCCCCAAAAACGAAAAAACTTGGAAAAATGGGTTTGGTACCTATCAACCTTCAAAGGACCTAACTCTGTGACCATTACAGTTAACGGATAAGCATCTCAAATAAAGCTGATGAGTTAGGCCTACTAATAGATTTTAGTAAACAAATCACAAAACTAAAACTATATATTCTTTTGAAATGGACTGACCTTTGAACTTCGATTACCTTTTTTTAGGAACCACACTGTATAGAAGGGAACCAACAAAGTCCAAACAATCGTCGAAGAATGGAGGGGTGGGAGTAAGAAAACATTGCTTTCTCGAACGGAGTCCATGATGAGAATGATTTTATTTCAGGACACAATTCTTCGCAGATCAGATTGCAAGTTTTAAGTATACGGCGTGGGAAAGTGTGTTGCTCTTTGATGTTGAGAACAAAAGAGACAGCGTTTCTATGATAATTGTTCGACATGCGCGCGTATGACATATTTATGTAGATTACGCGGCGCTTTGATTAGTCGGCAAATTTGTAAACAACATGAACATTGTTCTCTGTTTAAATGCATTCTCCCACGATTGGCTCAGGTATACAAGGGTTGCTATCTTTTTATTCTCAGTTCGACATAATTATATTGCAAGATTTCTAACATGACACCAATAATCAAAACATTCATTTAATCCTCTAATTCTTCTTTTCTTTCTTTGTCATTTCTTTTTTCTGTATTCTTCATATTTTAAGATCAAGAGTGGAGCAACTCCCCTATTATCGACAAAATATTTAAGCCTATAGGAGCGCCCGGTATTCATGGGCATCACTCCGAGCTTGGAGCTGGGTGGGGGCGGGGGTGGTACAACATGGACCTCGCCTCGGCTTTCCGGCTACTTTAATACTCAAAATATATTTGAATAAAGAATAAGAATACTAGAAAGTGCCCCTTTATTTCTTCAATATATCTTTTAAACCCCGAACTTTTCAGTTCGCGCTTCAGCGCTCGCGGATACTACATCATAATGCACAATTAAACTCAAGTAAATTAAAATTTTGAGCTCAAAATTTTATACCAATTCAGTAGGGTAAAGAATGCAAAAGTAACTCAAATATAAAAATCATAATACTAAATCATAATGCAAATATAACTCCAATATTTACCCAAAACTTTCAGTTCGCCTTCGCGCTCGCGGATACTAAATAGGGTCTGTAATACACAATTATTATCTACAATTTTGTATACTAGAAAGTGGCCCCTTTATTCTATAATCTTTTAAACCCAAAATTTCGGCTCGCGCGTTCGCGCTAGAGGATAGGGCTACTAAACCATGATGCACAAATATCTCCAATTTTGAACTAAAAAAATTCGGCTCGCGCTTCGCGCTTGCAGATACCAATAATTTAGTAGGGTAGGCCTACATAATGCGCAATTAACTCAAATTTTTACCTCAAATTTTCATCTCACGCTTTCGCGCTCGCTGATTATAATCTATACTGCACAGTTATCTGCAATATTTTCGGCTTGCGCTTCGCGCTCGCTTTTGCTTTTTTTTGTCATTAATGAAATACAAAACACATTCTTAAAAGCATCAATTAAATGCAATTTTTGGGGCGCTCCCCTATTCATCCGAATTACATTTCTCTTTATGCCTCTGGTCTCAATTGCCCCCTTTTCAGGAAAAATGCCCGTTATTCCATCATGACCCCCCCCCCCCCCCCCCCCCCCACTTTCAAATTTCGTTCTACCGCCTCTGGCATAACAACATCGCTTATAGCATGCCGTTCTTCCAGGTAATTAAATGGCAAAGTTTGCACCCGCAACGTCTGATGTAATTCTAATGGGGCAATAATCGTATTCATGGGTGGCAATTTAAAATACATATTCAAACCACCAAAGTTTTGTTTAAACTATTCAGATATTTTTTTCCTTTTTGTTGCTAATATATTTTATTATTTTGGTTTCATAGGGGTAAAATAAAATTGTTTAAATTCCCCGTTTTAGGTCAGTATAGGCCTATATATCGGGAGTGTTTTAAACTCGCAATTCGCGGCTCGTTTGCTCGCTCCGCTCGAAAGAATTTTTTTTTTAAGTTGGCCCCCCCCTCTGGAAAAATCCTGGAATCCGCGCCTGCCATACATTCGTGATTAAAAAAAAAATTAAAAAAGGCCCCTTCAGCCACCCCCCCCCCCACACGAATAACGACCGGATACAATTGCGAAATAAATTATTTAGTTATTGAGTGATAACGGACCAATTTTAGATATAGAAACTTATTTTTACCGGAGAATTACGCCGGCTGGAATAAATTTTTCATTTAAATAATTTTCAATTTTCAATAAAGACAGAACGAAAACATTGCCGAAAAAATTATTTAGTTATATGGACTGTTTAAACGGCCCGACTTTCGAAAGCGAAACTAATTCTTTATCAGTAGAAAGTGCCCCGCCGTTTGGGATTATTTTAGTAAATAAATTCTCTGAAAATCAAAATTTTAACAGGCAGATGCTTGTTAAATAATGACACCCCTCCCGGCCCCCAAAAAAATCCCCCTTATCTGGAGGTTATTCATGGGTGACCAAAACACAGTCCCCAACTATCTTAATTCCACTCGCTCTGGCAGTAAAACTAATTTTCGGAATAACGAACTTTTCCTATTTTCGGTATAACGAAACCTTTTTTTATTTTAAGAAAAATAACGAACCTTTTTCTATTTTAATGGATAACGAACAACTACCCCCACCCCCCTGCGGACTACCGGACCCGTAGCGCGCCGTGGGACTATCGGGACCAGCGGACTATCGGCTATAGCCGCTTGGGGAGGGGGGCGGGTCTAAAATTAGAACTTCAATATCAACCAATGCAAAGCTTCTCCTCTATTTCTCCTATTATCATCTATTAATTAATATATTGTTATTATTTAAATGAGATAATTTTTCACTAAAGACTGGTTCAGAAACTACTAAACACGAGCCTTTTCGGAGAAAAGCCCCCCCGCGCCCCCCCGGTGTCCCGATGGGGTGCGTATTTTACTCCTCCCCAACCCACCCTTTCGAGAAAAAGTCCCCCCCCTCCCCCGGGGTTCACGAAAAGGGTGGCGGCCATCCCCGCTCCATCCGTCCGCCGACGAACGCAGACGACTCGTTTGCAAGCCCCTTTAAAGGGGGCTTGACCATAATTTTTGTTCATAATTATATTCAATTTCGATTCGCGCCCTTTAATCATGTACAATCCTTTTCAGGCTTAATAGCTGCCAGACGATATACATCCTATTGTCGGGCCCACGGCCCGGCCCACAGTCCTACGTCCCGAGACCTGGCCCACGAGTCCTTACGTCCCAGCGAGGCCGAATATTTCCACGATCTGCTCCCTCAAAAGACTACGTCCCACGAGTCCTACGTCCCAACAGGCCGGAGCCGTCCCACGAGACCTTCGTCTCACTATCTACGTCCACGAGGCCTACGTCCACGATCCTTGCCACAGGCCGATTTCTCATATCGTATTTCTTTTATCAGAATGTTATTTCACTCATTGAAACCATTTTGTAAGCTGAAATACAACAGAAAATTATTAGTTGTGGTTATATACCATAAGGCACAGCATGATAAATAATGTGGCATCTCATTCGCGAGGCGGGTTTGAGACTGATTGGACTATGTCTATAATAAGACGTCCTAATCCTTTCTCAGTAGTTGACGGGATCCAGGATTACAGGAGGAGGGGGCGTCAAAAATTTTCTGGTTTAAAAATTGTACGGTCAATTAGTGGTTTTTCAAATTTTAGGGCGCGTAACCCCCCTCCCCCCCCCCCCCACCGCCCCCCACCCTGGAATCCGCCTCTGCGTCGCAAGAGAAGTCGCCGCCGACAAAAAAAAATTAATAAATACAAAAATAAAAAATTATAGGAGGCTTTTCGCGACGCGTCACTACTGAGAAGGATAAGGACGTTCTTTAGACATAGTCCCAAATCAGTCTCAAACCGCTATCCGCGAAATGAGATGCCCACCAATTATTCGCCATGCTATTGCCATATGGTATTAAACGCACAACTAAATTAATTCATGTTGTATAATTCAGGTTACAAAATGTTTACCAATGATGTTGAAAAACATTCTGATAAAAGAAAATGACGATAATGAGATAAATCGGCCTTCGTGGACCGTAGACTCGTGGGACGTAGGTCTCCGTGGACGTAGGGACTCGTGGACGTAGGACTCGTGGGCCGAGGATCGTGGGACCGAGGACTCGTGGGGGAAAAATACTGCGGCCTCGTTTGGGACGTAAGGACTCGTGGGACGTAAGGTCTACGTGGGACGTAGGACTCCGTAGGGAAAAATATTCGGTCCGTGGGACGTAGGACTCCGTGGACCGAGGTCTCGTTGGACGTTAGACTCGTGGGCCGAGAGACTCGTGGACCCCTCCCCATTTACACCTATTTGTCCACCCTAGTTCCCTTTAGAATATAATTAAGAACATTCTGTGAAATTTCAGGTGATTTAGAGTGTTACGAATATGTACTTGTGCCCGAAAATAAGACTATTAAAGTGAGTTCTAAATATGGCGTAGTGTTTGCCGAACATATAACACGTACTTACTATGCGTACACATTTAGGGCGCAGCCATTTTGATTCGCAGGTTGTCCGTAAAAATCAATTTATTAAAAATAACAGTAAAAAAAGAACAAGTACCCCCTACAAATATTGACCAATGAAAGAACTAGACGCGGGCCCTGGCTCATGGTTTTCATAAACAATCGTATGAAATATCACTAGCCTCAAGTCAATTTTCCCTTTTTAATTTAATAAAATAATTTCAAATTATCCAAAATTTAATCAATGGTTATTATGGCAATATTATCTCTCTCTTTCGTTAATTTTACTCCCCTCCCTCAACCCACCCTTTCGAGAAAAGCCCCCTCGGTGTTCACGAAAGGGTGCGGCCATCCCCGCTCCATCCCCGCTCCGCGAACACAGACGATCGTTGCAAGCCCCCTTTAAGTGGGTGGCGCTACCCCAATTTACCTCTAAATCACCTGAAATTTCACAGAGATGTTCTTTATGATATTCTGAAGGGAATTAGGGGTGGACAAATAGGTGTAAATAATCGTCCTGAGCCATTATTAAGCCTAGAAAAGGTGTACATGATTAAAGGGCGGAAATAACAGAAAATTGAATTATGACAAAAATGATGGTAAGCCCCCTTTAAGTCGGTGGCGCTACTCCAATTTACCTCTAAATAACCTGAAATTTCACTAAGATGTTCTTTATGATATTTTGAAGGAAACTAGGGGTGGACAAATAGGTGTAAATAATCGTCCTGAGCCAGTATTAAGCCTAGAAACGGTGTACATGATTAATGGGCTGAAATTTAAAAAAAAAATAAATTTTTTACACAAAGATGGTAAGCTCCCTTTAAGTGGGTGGTGCTACTCCAATTTACCACTAAACGACTTGAAATTTCACAGAGGTGCTCTGTATAATATTCTAAAGGGAACTAGGGGTGGACAAATAGGTGTAAATAATCGTCCTGAGCCAGTATTAAGCCTAGAAAAGGTGTACATGATTAAAGGGCGGAAATAACAGAAAATTATATATATGACAAAAATGATGGTAAGCCCCCTTTAAGTGGGTGGTGCTACTCCAATTTACCTTTAAATCACGTGAAATTTCACAGAGATGTTCTTGATGATATTTTGAAGGAAACTAGGGGTGGACAAATAGGTGTAAATAATCGTCCTGAGCCAGTATTAAGCCTAGAAAAGGTGTACATGATTAAAGGGCGGAAATAACAGAAAATTGAATATAATTATGACAAAAATTATGGTAAGCCCCCTTTAAGTGGGTGGCGCTACCCCAATTTACCTCTAAATCACCTGAAATTTCACAGAGATGTTCTTGATGATATTCTGAAGGAAACTAGGGGTGGAAAAATAGGTGTAAATAATCGTCCTGAGCCAGTATTAAGCCTAGAAACGGTGTACATGATTAATGGGCTGAAATTTAAAAAAAAAAAAGATTTTTTTTTTTTTTTTGCACAAAGATGGTAAGCTCCCTTTAAGTGGGTGGCGCTACTCCAATTTACATTCAAATGACTTGAAATTTCACAGAAATGTTCTTTATAAGATTTTGAAGAAAACTAGGGGTGGACAAATAGCTGTAAATAATCGTCCTGAGCCATTAAAGCTGGTGTATAGTTTCGGGAGAAGGAAAAATTAATTTTGATTCACACTAAGATAAATTATGAAAGATTGAATCCAAGAACTATAATAA
Organism: Paracentrotus lividus; assembly: GCA_940671915.1. Classification (NCBI taxonomy): domain Eukaryota; kingdom Metazoa; phylum Echinodermata; class Echinoidea; order Camarodonta; family Echinidae; genus Paracentrotus; species Paracentrotus lividus. Next base: position 63,694 of record CALNVZ010002931.1, read on the forward strand.
AGCAAATTATAGTACTTGAAATCTCGTTTAAGTGTCTTTATTTCCTAATATAAGGATAAAAAAGATTAGTCGGGGACCCGTCACAGGTTAGCGCTCACGTGGAAAACCAATGGGGATTCTCTTGTGTGGGTGTTACACACAGATCGTTCGCACTAATTCACGCCGTAACCTTCGGCGTGCGAATCTGTCAGCAGAGGTCTAAACGGCCGTTAATTACGCTTCATTCAAACAAATTCAATGAAAATCATCGGAAATAAGGAATGTCACAAGATCTCTCACACATATCTTTTAGTGCAATGTGGACAACATGTAACTACATTTGATCGATTTTGTGCCAATTCCTTTTTTGTGACCAAAACTATACACCACGTTTAAGCCTAGAAAAGGTGTGTCATGATTAAAGGGCGGAAATAACAGAAAATTGCATATATGACAAAAATTATGTTAAGCCCCCTTTAAGTGGGTGGTGCTACTCCAATTTATCTCTAAATCACCTGAAATTTCACAGAGATGTTCTTAATGATATTCTAAAGGGAACTAGGGGTAGACAAATAGGTGTAAATAAAAGTCCTGGGCCAGTATTAAGCCTAGAAAAGGTGTACATGATTAAAGGGCAGAAATAACAGAAAATTAAATATATGACAAAAATGATGGTAAGCCCCCTTTAAGTGGGTGGTGCTACTCCAATTTACCTTTAAATCACGTGAAATTTCACAGAGATGTTCTTGATGATATTTTGAAGGAAACTAGGGGTGGACAAATAGGTGTAAATAATCGTCCTGGGCCAGTATTAAGCCTAGAAAAGGTGTACATGATTAAAGGGCGGAAATAACAGAAAATTGAATATAATTATGATGAAAATTATGGTAAGCCCCCTTTAAGTGGGTGGCGCTACTCCAATTTACCTCTAAATCACCTGAAATTTCACAGAGATGTTCTTTATGATATTCTGAAGGGAATTAGGGGTGGACAAATTGGTGTAAATAATCGTCCTGAGCCAGTAGTAAGCCTAGCAGTGGTGTACATAATTAAAGGGCGAAAATAACAGAAAATTGAATATTCTACGAAATGATGGTAAGCCCCCCCCCCTAAGTGGGTGGCGCTAAGCCAGTTCACTTCTAAATAATGTATTGTATTGCATTGTCTTAATTCATTACCAAAATATTGCAAAAATATACATACAGAATTCAATATAAATATGCATTTGGTAAATCACGCCTATTAATTATTGCTTAATATTGTATATGCTGTAATTGCTACCAAAAGCGTTTAAGAGTCTGAAAAACCAAGACTTTTTCATATTTGATTTAAAATCATTAATGATCTATCGTATTCATAATTAAGCCAAAATGAATACGCAGTTTCATAACAATGGCTTTATTTAATCCATATAATTTTGATATTTCATTTGAAGGGACTGAATTACCAAGATAGTCATGTTCCTTTATTTATTCATTGTTATGTCATCAGAAAATATTAATTTTGATTATGAATTAATACACAAGGCAAGCCTAATGATTTATTGCTTAATAATTATTCGGCAAAAAAACAAAATAAAATAAAATAACAAAATAAATAAAATTAAAATTAAAAAAAATTGTTTAAGAGTCTGGAAACCGAGACTACTTTAAATCTAATTCTTTAAAAAATATATAAATAATGAATCATAGCCTAATGATAATTAGGCCAATAATTCAATTTTTCCAAAATTTTATTTGAAGGGCCGGAAATGCAAAGACAATTCATATTCCATTGGTTATACTTTGTTAGGTTTATAATATCGCCAGAAAAGATTAATATCAAAATATAAATTAATACACAAGGGAAGTCTAGACCTACTACCAATTTTTATATAATTATATTACATCACCACATGCACACACACACAAACACCCAAACACACACACACACACACTAATAACAAGAGTTTGAAAACCAAGATTAACTTGTGACAATTGGGCCAATAATAAATTAGTTTACTAAATTAAAAAAACAAGTTGGGCTTATTCAGCGGATAATTACCTTCTAAAAACGAAAGTGAAAATTGTTTTTCATAAGAAAGTCTCAATTTGACGAAAAATGTGAAA
>CALNVZ010002931.1:81894-99985 GCA_940671915.1 Paracentrotus lividus
TCCTATCAATAATAATGGAGTTACAGCTCCAAGTATGAGTCAAGGTGTCTCCAAATGTAACGTGAGTAACCGTGGAATAGCCCCTATGACCTTTGAATAAAGTAAAAAGAGCAAAATACAGTTTCTACTATTTCCAGATTTTTTAGGGTCACCGTATTTGAACTTTGACCTTAACTTGAGGTCATATATGTCAATGGAAGAGAATAGCAACATTGATATTCTGATTTATGGGAACAAGTTAAACAAGAATAACTATGATTATCAAAATTATTAAGCTCTAATATGGCCAATAAAACAAAGGTCAAGACACACATAGAAAGTTTAAGGAATACGTAAGGGCTAGAGTTTCTGTCTTGATCATAGTCCTGTTTAGCCTTATTAACTTAATAATTTTAATAACAACAGTTCTACATGATCCCTTCATAACATGAACCAGAATATCAACGTTGCTATTATTTTTCATTGACACATATGACCTCAAGTTAAGGTCAAAGTTCAAATAACATGACGCTAAAAAACCTGGAAATAGTAGAAACTGTGTATTGTTTGGATTTTTCACCTCATTTAAAGGTCAAAGGTCAATGAAAAAGAACATTTCCTGGTTCATGGAATCAAGTAGAACACATTAACAGTGTTCAATAACATTTTTCAAGTAATACGGCCCAATAAGACTAAGGTCAAGACAAAAAACTTTGGTCAAAACGTCTTTCTTGAACTTTGACCTTCGACCTGTTGGTCGTATAAGCTTAACTTTGTTGGCAACTAACTTGAATATGTTTTCCATGATGCCATCAACCAAAAAATAGAGTTCGACATATTTTTAGTTGACACATTTGACCTAGAAATAAGGTCAAAGTTCATAGGAAATTCGGTTTTTGCCAAATTAATGCCATTTCAAGGTTGTTAATCATCAAATAAATTGACATTTGACCTATTTTCAAGGTCATAAGGGTCACCAGAATGTGGCAACAGTATTAGACTAGTATGATTCACGTTTTAATCTTGGTTAGTTTATACCAAATTTGACACAATTTGAACAAAATTATGTTTATGTTAATGAAGCCTGACCTTTGACCTTCATTTTGGGTCTCAAAAGGTCAATTAAAAAATTGGCGACATATATTTTCTGATTCGTGTGATCAAGTAGAACATAATTATAGATGTTGCCAAACATTAACATGACTTGCAAACGAAACGACATAGGTGCCCACACTATTTCTTGCATGCTGTAATGATTGTTTGGAGGTTTATCCATGTTTTTGAATAAAATGACAAATGAATCATTTTGTTCTACCGAGTGAGTCAGAAAAATCTTTACACCTAAAAAAAAAAATAAATAAAATAAAACCAAATTGATAAACCCCAAATTATTATACCTATTCTGAAAGAGTAACTCCTCCTTACTCTTTCAGAATATGTATAATATTTTGGGGTTTATGAATTGGTTTTCTTTTTATTGACATTTTCCTAGGTGTAAAGTTTTTTCTGACTCACTTGGTATAAGAAATGGAAGATCCATGAAACTAATCACAGAGAAATGATACCAATTAACGAGTCCAACTTAGGTCGGAGCCTGATCAGTAAATTTCATCTGTCCCTGACCTTGAACATTTAAAGGATTCTATTTTTAGCACGTAGGTATCAATGGCAACCAGAATTTTGCCGTCGTTGGCCCATCCTTTACTGTGAAACACAAAAATATTAAATATTTCTCGATTATTTTTTACAGGCCGTCAAACTCTGAAAATTTAGAACATTTCCGCTCGTGACAAACTGATCAGGCTTGCCTAATGTAGATATGACAAGATATTTTGAATTGGTTCAACTTACAAGTGTAAATATATACGGTATTTTGCATTGGAAGGTGTACTAGTTAATATTCATGCGGTTGAAATGTTGTAATATATATAAATATATCACAAAATCATTATACAGTCTGTCTAAAAAAATGGTACCGTCGGGAAATTTTTTTTATAGGTATAATATCTTCTCAATTGATGTGTGCTTGTGGTACCAACTTAAAACCAAATTATTCTTCTTGCTGATGCACTTTGTTTTGTATAATTTTCTTTTGTGAAACAAAAGTTATGCTAAATTTTGTGCGACCATGAGCTTTTCGAAATTACACGGGTCCATTGTTCCGGTGCGCTGAATTTATGGCTATTACGTGCGAAACTCATAGAAAAGCATGCGCAAATAACATTTTTTCTTGATTATAGAAAACTGTTCATAAAATTATCTCAAGATCTACAGCACCAAATGGGACGAAAAAAAAAAATTGCAGAAGAAAGCCTGGTTTTCCTACTTTATGGAAATATCAAACACTTTTAGAATGTGATTAATTATCATACTTAAAAAAAATGTTTTCCACTTGTACCATTTCATTTGACACAGCTACATTACAATTACTTAATTTTAGAATTAGTACAATTTTGAAATTAGTTTTAAAGTTGCAGTGTAAAGGTATGTAGAGCTCTTAAGGAAATAACACTCATGTTGTCCTCATGGTTATATGTATACATGCACAAATAAATACATGTATGTGTAAATACAGGCGCGGACCCAGGGGGCCTGCCCCCAACAACAACAACAACAACAAACAAACAAACAAACAAAACAAAAAAACACACAAAAAAAGGAAAAGGTAAAAAATTAACTGACCGACCCCATTGACCTACCCCTGTGGTTATCTGCCGAAGGCCGAAAATTGTAGCGCCTACCCCCCACCCCCACCCCACGCTCGGGTGTACCAAAATAACCAAAATATCAAATAAATTTTGGGCCCCCGTATCATCAGATCCGGTAAATATATAATTTTTTGGCGCTGCTCAGCAAGATTCAATGTAGGCCTATATGCAAACGACTATCCTAATTATGGAGTGTGATTAATTAAATATTTGTAATGTATGCATAGTTTTGTATATAAGTATTGGTAATATGCAATATGCCTAAATGTGCATCCCTTTTCTTTTTAATGTAAACTTATGTTTATGAAAAAAATGTTTTATGAAAAATATACAGTGTAAATAATATTTTATAGGTCCTATATTTTGATATCATTTTTAACATTATTGGTAAATTTTCCATATTTTTCAGTAACAGCATTTTTATTTTACACTCCAGTCAACCGTCTTGCCCTTTATGACTGCATTTCTTACTAAGGTTTCAATTAGTTAACTATAGACAGTTGAGGCCAGAAGTTTACATACCAGGCGCGTATCCAGGATTTGGCATCCCGGGGGGCCCGATCTGATTTTGATTTTGGTGCCCCCCAGTGGTGGATCCAGAAAGGTACATCCTATTTTTCCCCCTTTTACAACGGGCGAGCCCAAATGGTACACTCAATTCTTTCACGATCAAGCTGGCCGAGCGATGGGGGGGGGGGGTAAGGTGTTTTGTTCGGGCCTTGGTCATTCCTAAGGACATATATCACCTGTAGGGTAGGTTTAAGAGGTCGATCGGCCTAAATCATGTACATTTATTTATTTTTAAAAAAAAAATTAAATTTTTTTTTTACTTTCTGCTCGATTTGGCGCCCCCTTAGGTCAATTTGGCGCCCCTTTCAGGTCATTTTAGCGTCCTTTTGGCCCCGTAAAGGCCCCCCCCCCCCTCCCAGAATACGCGCATGCATACATCCAGGAGATTTAATGAAAATTGTTCACTTGCCAAATGACATAAAATGTATTGTATCTTCAGAATTGTTAGTACTACCATGACAAATTTGGTATCAAATAAAAGAGCTTATCAAGTTCTTTCATTTGAATTGGATGACGATGTGACTAAAGTATATTTTTTGTGGAATTTTCTTTGAAGAAAAAGAGATATTTGTGTCAAATTTATTCTATTATTAGTCAATATATTTCCAAAAATCATCTCCTTGCAATATATAAATGTAATGTCAAATCTTTAATTGACATTATATTTATTATCATGATATGTCACCAAAAAAGGTGAAATATAGAATGTATATGTTGAGAAATAGAGAGCACAAATATGATATGTTTTGGTCAAGATTTTTAAAAAATTTGTCTAAATGGTGAAGATTTTTTTGGGAAAATGACATTCAAATATTCTTCAGCTCCTGATGAAATGCCAGTGTCATGAAAAAGTATGATATGCCCATTTTGTTTGACACCAGATTTGCCATTATACCGCATATATTTTTTTAAAATACAGTACATTTTATGATGCTTGGCAAATGTACAATTTCACTGAATTTCTAGGGTGTATACAACTTCTGGACTCAACTGTGTATACATGTATATCCTTTTTTTCTGTTTAACGTTAAGATTTTTTTTTTTATTTTTTATTTTTTGTAGTAATATGGGTTTATGTTATGTTGTGCAATCCTTTTGCAGGCGATTTATGATGTGGAAATAAAAAACAGAGTCTCATAACGAGCAGTGTATTTTCGTTCTGTATGCTGGTCCTATCTCATTACTTAGTATTTTTATTGGTGCTAATCATATTTTTTGTTTAATATATAACTGGTATATGTAAAAATGATTAAAACATCACATTTTTTTAAATATTAATGTTCTATAATCGGGTGATAAACGTATTTGTATATTTATGTTAATAATTATACAGTGTGAATAATATTTGATATATATTGATATCATTATTAACAACATTGATTCATCTTTCTTACATTTTACATTTTACAGTAACAGTATTGTTATTTAACATTCCTCTCGTCCGTCTTTCTCTTTTTGACTGCACCTCTGACAAGACAGTGTTTCAATAATTTCCGTCCTTCCGTTTAACGTTTTATTCTTTATTATTTAAGATTTTAAAAAAATATATAAATATGGATGTATGCTTTACGTTCTCTTTGCAGACGATTTGTGATGGGGAAATAAAAAATATACCTTTAAATGAAATATTATACCTCCACCATAAGCAAAACAAAAGTAAGGCGAATTTTTATTTATGATAAAACAACTTGTTACACTCAAATTTAAAACGATCATTATCTTTTATTCATCATGTTCATTGTCCTTTTTAAAATAAAGCTTTCTACGAATGGTTTTCTTCTTTAAAAATTATGATAAAGCTGTCACGTGTGATTAATGAACTTTCTTTGAAATGACTTCATCCGAGCAATTTCAACTAATATTAAACAATAGCACCTATATTTTCAAATCGCATTGCTTCATAATCATTTTTTCGTAATAATGTTTAAATTTCATGTGTTATCCTTATAAGCCTACTTATCTGCACAGTTTCATATGGCTTACAGGAGCCGCGGAGCTGGTGCGGCCAGGGGCTGGGCGGGCCGGGATTCAGCCCCATTTTTTTCACTAAACGGTCGGGTCTAATAGTATCTACAGTGTTGCTCCAAAAGGTTAGATATTTTTGTTTTGTTTTGTTTTGTTTTTGTTTTTGTTTTTTGTTTGTTTGTTTGTTTGTTTGTTTTTTTTTGGGGGGGGGGGGTGCTCTGGCCATGAGTTGAAGGTTCCCCAAAACGTTCCTTAACCCGGATGAAAAAGATGTTGCTGGAGCACAAAAAAATATCTAACATTTCTGACCAACAGTGTACTTCCCTAGCATGTTGAACCCCCCACTTTTAGGAAGGCTCCGCGGCCCCTGACTCAGGGGGTTTAATGGTATTTTTTTTAGCATTGATTCGATTGATTGTAACCAAGTTTGATCTAAGAATGTAGGCCTACCACCACACTTTTTCTTGATTTAATAAATACCCCCTTTCACTAGAAAATTCTAAAGTCTATCGTCTGATTCCGTTGTTTAAAAAAAAATTGCATGCTGTGAAAGCGAGGGCGTGTCTACAGCCTGAGAGCAGTGGACGGAAAGGAAGAAAGAGAGAGAGAGAGAGAGAGAGAGAGAGAGAGAAATAGAGAGAGAGAGAGAGAGGGGGGGGGGATGAAGGGCCGTGCATCTAGGCTGAAGGAAACTAGGCCTATGAGCTATTGCAGCTGCAAATATGCCTATCCCAAAATCTCATGTATTGATACAATATTATAGTACAGGGTTTCCCAGTCAATATTACACTATTTGCAATTGATTTCATTGATGTTCCTTATTCAAACGATACCTGGCCGAGCGGAGCTATCGGTCATTTAAATTAATTCGAGCAAGCGATTTCGTTTTTGTTCTTTCATATTCGTTAATGAGCTATCGCGATCACAGTTCGGACGAAATTGATTGAAAGAGATGTCAAATTGAACGTTTGAATTTGACCTGGAAAACCTATATTATAAAAAGGAGATAAGACTATGTTGCATAATATTATGAGCAGTGGTGTATCTAAGGGGGCCTGGATGGCACAAACAAATAAAAATTGAGAAAAAAAAATATGAAAAACTCGGTAATCATCTGGGCAAACGAGACAAATGTTTCCTCTATCAATCTGAGCCCCAAAATTTAAAATAAATTTTGCGCCCCTATGGTGCCCAGAGGGGTCATCCTAATAGGAAACCAATTTTCATGTGTATAATAATATTCAAAGATTTCCCCGTCTCATATAAGGAATGAGTCGTCTGTCGGGTTGTATATGGTGGGTTTGGCCAGGGGGAGACCCCAAAGTGGTTTAAAAAAAAAAAAAAAAAAAAAAAAAAAAAAAAAAAAAGGGCTAGATCAATTATTGGAAGGAAACGCTAAGAAACCTAAATGAAAAGATTCGCCATAGTCAAGAGGTACATGAATGAACAATGACAGACGTGGTGGAAAGTGCCCGCCAGACGCCCCAAAGGGGGTCCAAAAATTGAGCTAGATCAATTGGAAAGGAAACCCCGTGAAACCAATAGGATATTGTTCGGCAGATTCCACAGATGCACAAATGACCAATGGCAGACGATTTAAGTGGTGGAAAGTGCCCGCCAGATGCCCCAAAGGGGGTCCAAAAATTAAGCTAGATCAAGAAAACCCCGTGAAACTAATGGGAAAATTGTTCGGCAGAGTCCACAGATACACAAATGACCAATGGAAGACGATTTAAGTGGTGGAAAGTGCTTGCCAGACGCCACTAAAGTACCCAATTCAGAATTTTGAGCGAGATTATTGAGAGGAACTCTAAGAAACCTATATGAAAAGATTCGCCATAGTCCAGAGGTAAAGGAATGCACAATTCCAGACGTTTTAAGTGGTGGAAAGTGCCCGCCAGACGCCCCCAAAGGGCCCCCAAAATGAGCTAGATTATTAAAAAAAAAGGAAACCCTAAGAAACCGATATGAAAAGATTCGCCATAGTCCAGAAGTGAAGGAATGAACAATGCCAGACGTTTTAAGCGCCGGAAAGAGCCCGCCAGACGCCCCCTTCTTTTATTTCTATTTTTATTTATTTGTCAAGTAAAACAACATTCACATGGGCGATTCTTTGAAAAGTGAACCTTTTTGGGGAAAAATAAAGTTTTTCCTTTTTGTTTTAAGCTGCATATTCATTTAGAGCATTGTCCGAAGTTTCATGGAATGCATTTTTTTAAAATCTTAATCATGTTAATTTTACAAATTTTTCATGCTCATTTGCATAAATTAACATGTAAAAAATTTAATAGAAAATGGTACGTAAAATATCATTTGTTTGACCTGACTTGATTGTATATGCGAGTCTTCTTACTTTGATTATTGTCATTATATCCTTTTTTAACTTCATTCCTTAAAATTTAACTGAAAAATAATGGTGTTGAATTGATTGTTTTAAGATAATTAACTAAAGAAATTGATTACCATCAAATGTCACACACGTGACCCCAAAACACGAAAAGTTAACGCCCTCAGAAAACCATAGTTCTATTATCATTACAATTTTTTTCTCCAAAGCTAGATATAATGTGCCTTGCATCTCACCAAATATGAAGCCATGATAGCTTTTAATTTAGTTATTAATTAACTTTGAAATTAGTCACACTGACCAACTATGGTCATGCCTGAAAAAAAGGGCTATGTTATTGGGCCATTCTTTGAAAAGTGAACCTTATGGGGACAAAATAAATTTTTGGTTTTTGATTTTAAGCTGCATATTCAAATGAAGCAATGTCTGAAGTTTCATGATCTGATGTTTTTTCGTGATTCATTTGCAATTGTTCATGCTCATTTGCATAAATTAACAAAAATGATAATTAAATGGAAAAACGGTGCACAAATAAAATATCTTTTTTTAAAACCCTGACTAGAATGAATATGCTGACTTCCTCACTTGGATTACTGTCATTATATCATTATTTACCTCTATTCCTTTTAATCTAACCCCAAAAATAATGTTGTTAAATTGATTATATTAAGAAAATCAACCCTTGAAATTAATTGCCCTCAAATGTCACACAAGTGACCAGAAAACACAAATAGTTTATGCCCCGTCTTAACCATGGCTCTGGTATGGCAAAGCTGGATTTAATGTACCTTGCATCTCGCTAAATATGAATCCATGACAAGTTTTAATTTGATATAAGTAGCAAACAAATTTGTCACACACGTGACCCATTGGGTGGCGGCGGTCATAAAGGTCTGATTATTTTCACTTTCATTGGCTGAAATTAACTTATTTAGCATTATTATGCTCCAAAATGGTTCTGCAATAATTTTAGCGAAAAAAAAACCAACAAACAAACAAACAAGCAAACGAAACAAAAGGTCGAAAAAATAAAGAAATACATAAGAAATTCATAAAACAATGAAATACACAAGTAATTTATTTCGATACCAAATTTTTTCGAAGTATAAAATTGTTAGGAATCTTAAAGATTATGCAAACACAAAATTAGCATTCCAGAAGCTTTAGTTTGTCAATTAGAACAAAAATTATGACTTCATGCAATGCGTAAATTATCATAATTAATTTATATAAAAGAAATTATTATTACACTACCATCGTGCAAATTTTCGGCGCGCTCGCGTGTCAACAGCCAAGATCTTATACATGTAGGGGGCATCATGGCCCCCTCCCTCCCCGCCCATCCCCCAGTCTTGACAGCTACCAAAACACCCCAGTGACTGACTATGGTTGAGTTCATAAAAGTTTTACCACAGCGGATATAATTGCTCAAAATGTACATTTACTGCATATATATATATATATATATTCATTTTTCTGTACAGTTTGCTATAGGTCACACACGTGACCCACTAAAATGTCACACACGTGACCCGACATCACGATATAAAATAGGCCTAATAGATAAAAAAAAAAAAAAAAAAAAATTCAGAGATGACTCCTATCCAGTGGTATTTTATGGTCAGCAGGTCCATAACGAATATCTCACAGCAATAAGAGCATTTCATCATTTTAAAACTCACAGGAATTTCAAAATGAAATTGAACTTTCAAAATCATGCCGTTCTGTGAAGTCACACACGTGACCCACTTCTTTTGACCTTTGACCTTGAACATGCATATTGCAAATATCAAAAAAATACTTCCAAATGATAGCCAACAAAATATATTAGCATGATATAAACATTAAATCAGTATATCTTTAAAATTGTTAGAGTTATAGCCAATTAAAGTCAGGATTTTGCATAATTTCGGTCACACACGTGACCAAGAATGGTCCACATAAGCTTGACGGAAAGCCCGATCGAGAGCTTATTTACAACGGGGTCCCTATAAAAAGTACCCAAATTCAGAACATTGTGCTAGATCAATAATGAAATCCTAAGAAACGAAAGAAAAATTCGCCAGTTTTCTAAGCTTAAAAAGTGTTATCTTTATACTAAAAAGAAGCCTTTCAGAGTTTTGAAAAGTCCACTGGACAATTTTTCTTTTAAAAGGGGCATTTTTAATATTAAAAAGGCCCCCTTGTTACTCCATATGTCTTTTAAAACCCCAAATTTTCGGCTCGGGCTTCGCGCTCGCGGATACTAAATAGGGTCCATAATGCACATTAAACTACAATTTTGAGCTCAAAGTTTTCTATTCGCGCTTCGCGCTTGAGGATATTGGGGTCTAACAGAGGCGGTAGTACCGGAGGCAGGAGGCACAGTGCCCCCAATTTTTCATGCACTCTAAACGTGCCCCTTTTCTTAGTTTAAGAATACCCTTTTTATACTAAAAAAAAAGCCTTTCATACTTTTTAAAAGTCCAATGGACAATTCCTTAAAAAGTGTTACAATATTAAAAAGTGCCCCTTTCTTGACTTGTCTTTTAAAAGTTCGAATTTTCCTGTTCCGTCGCTATGCGACCTCGCGCTGTAAAATTAACAAACAATAAGTTTTAAAAAAAGGATTGGACCCAGTTCCCTCTGCTAGAGACAAACCTTGTCAAAAGAATTGGTGTAATTGTGTTTGGGCTCGATTGGGGGTGGGCTAGGGGCCTGCAGCCCACAAAATATCCATAGCAAATATTACTAATGAGCCAAGATTATTATGTATCTTCAACATGGATCCTAAAAAGAGTCTATAAGGCACAATTTTTAACTCAAAGATTTTAAGCTCGCGGATACTATAAATAGGCTCTATATTGCGCTCGCATTCCTTTACATTCATTACTAAATGAACAATAAAAAAAATAAACGCCATTAAGATTCCTAAAATTTTCAGCTCGCGTTTCGCGCTCGCGGATACTAGTTAATGCACAATTAACCCCAGTTTTGAGCTTCGTGCTCGCGGATACTAAATAGATAATGCATAGTTTACTCCAAGTTGAACTAAAAAAATTCTGCTCGCGCTTCGCGCTCGAAAAAAAACTCACTTCAGTTTCAGATTTCGAACCCCCCCCCCCCCCCGTTCCACCGCCTCTGCCACTAGGCCTTATTTCTGTTATATCATTTCCTAAAATTAAAGATAACATCATTTAAAATTTAAAAATAGAACACAAATGCAAACGAAAATATTCCTGCGAAATGGTTTAAGTGTAATTCCTGCGTAATTTCATGATTATCATCCCCAAAATAAAAAGTTGCGAGCGCCAAGCAGGAGCGAAAGATTTTACATGTGTAGGGGGACTGAAAGCAAAGGTTTATTATTCCTTTCTTGTATTTCTATTCAAGTATCTGCTGCATTTCTGCCAAAAAGTGGGGGTTTCAATTTTTTTTTTCCCGGGGGGGGGGGGTACAGCGGACCTGCTCGGCCGCTCGGGGGGGGGGTTCGTTCCGAGACCAGCCCCGAGACCCCCCCAGCCGACAGCAAACACAAGAACTTTTCAGACGTTTTAAAAACGTTATTATTACAGGTCCCGTAACGGTCTCGTCTGAAATGGAACGTTTATAAAACGTTCATATAACGCACAAGTTAGCTTTCAATTTGTGAATGAAATAATGGTCTCGCAAAAAGAACGTTTTTAAAACGTTACTTTGGACGTTAACAAATGAAGTTTTATCAAACGTTCAACAAACGTTTTATTTTGGAACCTTATAACGACGACATCAATTTATTGAACGTTTTTCTGAACGTTTTTAAAAAACGTCAAATAGGACTTTATGCAAATGATTGGTAATTTGCATATAATAACGTCTTATAACTATGGAAATAAACTTTTAATGATTTTTTTTTTTTATTTAGCAGTAAATGAATTCAATGTTTTGGTGTTTTCGTTTATATTGTATATTGTTCAGAAACACACATAAAAGATTAAAAAACACTAAATTCGTATGGAATGTACTAAAATAAGACAATAAAGTAGTTTATAAACTAACCATTACAAAGATAAATTTCAATAAAATATAAGTTTAACTGGAGCATTATTTACGTGTTAAATCAAAATAAATCCAACTAAGTCTGCTCCTTTAAGGCATGATTTTTGATTGGAGGAACTTCACTCTAGTGCCATTCACAATTTGGCCAAGAGCTTGAGGTGCAAATAACATATTTTTATCTATTACATTGTTTACATAAGTTTTTAATAGCTTCTGTACAAACGTTCCTAAAGACATTCTTTAAATCGTTTTCTGAAGTATCCAAAGGTTTTTGGAACGTCCGCAGAACGTTTTCGAACGTTTTAAAGTTTTCTGGACGTCCGCAAGAACGTCCATGGGAACGTTCCAAAGGTTTTTGGATTTATAAGTTTCCAAAGGTTTTCTACAGGTCCTTATAAATTTCGAAAGGTTCTTTTGGGTTTTTAAACCGTTAGGAAACGTTTTCTAAACGTCACATTGGAACGTTTTATTAACTGTCAGAAAACCCTTCACAAAAGGACGTTTTCTAAACACGTTTTGAAAAACGTCCATAGAACGAACTCTTGGAACGTTCTTAAAACGTTCAGAGAACGTCCCATGTTAGTGCGGCCCCCCGCCCTATTAAACGGCTGTATCCAGTTGCTGCAATAGGTGCATTTGGCTCTATAGAGGACTGCGCATATGATAGTATACGCACCTGTCGCTAGGATACCGCCCTTCTGCCTTTCCCCGCCCCGCTCCCCTACATTGCTAGGATCCCCCCCACAATACATCGGATATAACTAATCCACATTGATATTCATGCTTTAGTAAATTTCATCAAAATTTTCCTTCGTCACGAGTCATGAGGAACTCTTGAAACGTCATGCGATGACGTTCACCTGCTGTTGTTAGTTTGGATGATTTCTTGTGTTTCGACTGTTATTATTTTTTGTTGGCAATGATTGTGATATGTCGGTCGATGATGTAAGTAATCATATTTTTGCGGGTTGAGTATGAAACTGCAGACCAGTTCATATGCTGTTATGATTTTATGTGAATAGAAATTGTCTATGTAAGATTGGTGGATGCATGCTGTGACTAATAAAGTCCTTGCGTTGATGAGACCTTCGAGTTTCATGTGAGTATCTATGTCGGGACAGTATTAAATTCGCGTGACTATTACTCTATATCTAAGTAAAATCGAAAATCTGATAGCACGCAACAGAAGAGGGACCCCAAAAACGGCGGAAATTGCTTTAAGATTTCAAACTGTGTCATACGGTACGGTGCATGGTATTATGTCAAGATACTGGAAGCAGTAGTCACTTTCAGGGGCGGTTGTTCAACGTGTAGTCCATGATTAGTGGCATTTCTTCTCCTAGAACTCTTGAGACCCTCACACTTCTGAGATGTGAGTTCCATTGTCAGGTCATTTGCTCACTCGCCAACTTGTTGAGCATCTTGCATTTTAATGCCTAATTAATCAACTTAAGAACACTTAAATCTAGTCTACAATAGCCAAAATTTGAGATGAATTTTAAAAAAAACAGAACCAATTAATATTTTAAGGGATATCTCCGTGTTGGTGTTAAAAAACGTTTGATTGATACGCCCCTAGTGTAATAAATGTGAATTTTGAACAAACATAAAAATTGTGTGTCCATTCCGTAAATCCGGCCTTACCGACAAGGTCTGGAATCATCATTAATTCCGATTAATCATGCAAAATTGTAATTCGACATGTGATTCAGACTGTAATATGACATCTAATACGCGCAAATCAATGGATACCTGAGCTGGACGCCAACGAGGGCGACAGTGTAATGTTGTTACATGGCTTTCGAGCATGGCTGAACATGTTCTCTACGTATACTGAGTCTGTGGCCATTACATACTGTACAGGTTATGTCTGTAAATTTATATTGATGTTATTGGCTCTGCACAAGTTTCTTCAGGCTTTATTTCGTCTTAAAATGTAATTGCAGATAAACTTCTAGTGATGCAATAAGGACTTTAAGGTTTTATTCTAGATTTAGGTAGCTGGGAAGTGTTTCATATAAGCTCTGTTACTTTGGTTGAGGTAATAATTATTTGATAGTGTTCATGCATGCTTTCAAATTTTTATTATAGCTCAGGTTAATTATCAGCTGGCAATGGGGTAGGAGATTGTAAAGATTGTTATTGAATTCTGCAATATTTAATCATAGTTTCTATAGATATAAAACTCTTTTTTTTTTAATTGATTGTTTATATTTATCATAGCTTTTCTAGTAGCTGGTGGCAGTTTTGAGGTAAATCAGTTGCCAAACTTTGCAAGACGAAACATCCATTTCCAGGTCTTAGTGAACATGTTCAGAG
Organism: Paracentrotus lividus; assembly: GCA_940671915.1. Classification (NCBI taxonomy): domain Eukaryota; kingdom Metazoa; phylum Echinodermata; class Echinoidea; order Camarodonta; family Echinidae; genus Paracentrotus; species Paracentrotus lividus. Next base: position 95,800 of record CALNVZ010002931.1, read on the forward strand.
CTGGCAAGAAATTTTGCTTGTTTAGACTTTGGAAGGCTGGAAAAGTGCCGCGGGGAACATCTTTCAGCTACACAATCAGGTATGTTTGTTTATAACATTTTTTAGTCCTACTTGTGTAATTTTAATTATAATTTAGCATGATATCCTAAATTAATCAATATATTTAAGACATCCAATAGCTCACTTGTTCAAATGATGTTTATATTTAAAAATAGTGTGTACAATCTTGTGTTACACACCAATTATTCTGTTTTAAGAAAATTGTAGCGATATAGATCAGTATTCAGTATTGCTGTTAGAAGTTATAATGTTGGACGCTCACAACTCGAAAGGCAACCATTTAAAAATGACTAACTTCATTGTAACATCACTTGTCCTTAATGGCTTGCACACGTATTATAAATCAAATGTGTTTTACTTGAAGTTACAAATATGGATAGGAGTAGCTAAAGGTACTCATCCGGGCCTTGGATTTGCATATTGAAAGTAAAAGTAAATGCTAAAAGCACAACACTGAAATTCAATGCAAAACGATTAAGAAATAGCAAGTTAATGAATTTTCTTAGGTTTTGAATTTTTTAGAAACACTCTTAAATTGGCAAACTGACTGATGTCTCAGTCCCGCCCTACTTTCTTTGTATTTTATTGTATGAAATACCAATATCAAAATTTTCTGCCGCAGGACAATAAAAGCAGGGACATTAATCTGTGGAATGTGTCAAGGCACAAGTGTTTTCTTATGTATTTCGATATAGGGACAGATTTTCTGTTACGCATATTGAAAAAGAGATAAAGTAGGCAATTTCATATAATATAATAACAAAAGTAGGGGGACTGTGACAGTCAATCAGTTTGCTCATTTGAAATAGGACTGGTGTGCGTCGGGAGGCCCCTGCGTACGGTCTGGTGGTCTAGGGTACCGTGCTGGTTCTGCGGGACCGTGGGTCCGGTGTTGTTTGACCAATTTAGTGATTAAAATAAATTAAAGCTAATCACGGCTTCATATTTGGTGAGATGCCAAAGCACATTATAATCTAGCTTTTGGAGAAAAAATTGTAATAATATAGAAACCATGGTTTTCGGGTGGGGAAGTTTAACTTTTGCGTGTTTTGGGTCACGTCGTGTGACACTTTGATGGCAAATTAAATTTCTTTTATTTAATTATCTTCAAAACAATCATTCAGACACATTTTTTTTCCATTTATTTTTAAAGGGAAAAATTGGCAAACGGGTTAAAAAGAAGGGGTTAAATAATGAGCAATAATCAAGTGAGGAGACAGCATATACCATCCAAGTCAGGGTCAAAACAAATGATAATTTTACGTACCGATTTTTCTATTTCAAATGTTTTTGGGCATGTTAATTATGCAAATGAGCATGAAAAATTGTGTAAAATTAAGATAAAAGATGGCATTCAAGTGACTTCAGACAAAGTCTTCTATATGAAATGTGCAGCTTAAAAACAAAAAGGACAAACCTTTATTTTTTTCCAAAAGGGGTTCACTTTTTCAATTAATCGGCCAATGTATTATTTCCTCAGAAGAAAATACATTGTAGTTCCATTGTCTTTGATCATATCCAGCCTAGTGAAAGGCTTAAAAGTTTTACACGCACCGACACCGCCTTTTTTAAAACTAAGAAATAAAGTTCTCTAACCCTAAAAGACTGGGCTATATGAATCATTTCTCTAGAAAGAAAAACTAATTAATTATGCTAATTTTGCATAAGATTGAAGGATTTGCTCGTAATAACTAAATAAAGCCCCCAAATTGCCTGATTTTTTTGTTTACAAACTCTTAATAGTAGGCATTATGATGAATGTGAAATCAAGTTCTAAGATTCAAATCCTAATTGATACTGTTATCATACAGTGTATAGTAATGCAACACGCAGGATACATAGTAAGCGGAATGGAAAGAAAAAAAAAGTGAACAAGGAGAAGAGATGGAGAGGAAGAAAGAGAGAGAGAGAGAGAGAGGAGTGGAGGGAGGGAGGGAGAGGAAGGAGAAGGGGGAAGGAGGAATTAACTAAATAGAAGCGCCGCCAAATTGGCTGATTTTTGGGTTTAGGCAAAGCAGTCTTAGTAGGATTATGATGAAAATGTGAAATCAAATTAAATCGCTAAATTGAATACTGTTATAATACGTGTAAATAGAATGCAACACCAGATACATAGTAAGGGAATGAAAAAAAAAAAGTGAACAAGTAGAAAGAGATGGAGAGGAAGAAAGAGAGAGAGAGAGGGGAAGGCGAGGGGAAGAGAGGGAGTAGAGACCGTTTGAGGGGGATATAGTGTAAGAATGGCAAAGACCAGAGAAAGAAGCAGGGGGGTTTGAGTTAGTTTGGAAACCTGATAATTAAACTGTACACATGGTAGCTTACAGCTTCAACATTTTCTGGGAGATTGACATGAGGCAGAAGTACTTTTCTGGCAATCTATTGAATAGTGAAGACACCTAGAATAAGTAAAACCCATTTTATTCACCTAATCGTATCAACCGTAATAATAGAATTATTTCCAAATAATCGCTCGCTACCTCTTTGCATAACGCTGAAAGAGGACATAATATGGTAGAGCCATTACCTGTAAGTTTTACACGGGGGAGCTACCAAGCTTGACTGCAGACCGGACGGGTTGGTTCCGGGCCTAGGATATTACACTTAAACCATAACAGACCTTAAGCCTTTCTTGTGAATCAACGGAAAGGTGTAGATGAACCGTGTCTTTTGAATCTCTTCTCTACCGTTTCAGACCATCTTGCTCCTCCGTGGTACGAAAGTAGACGACATCGAAACTGCGACATGAGTAAGAAGAGAAACCCCGATCGGATTTGAAGTCTTCCCGGACGTTCCATCAGGAATCCTGAAAATTATTCCGTCGGTCGAAGAAGGCGTCGAGACTTGATTGCAATGGCAGTCGTGAATCATTCGTATGTGCACGTCGTCTGAAAGATATACTTTTCATGGTTTTATTTGCATCACTGGCCTGCCAAGAATCTAAATCATGCAAATCGTTAGGCTGCTGCTACATAGAAAATATATTTATTCGTCAGTAATGTCGTACCGTCAACCGTTAAGGATTTATTTTCAAAATATTTCGGCCTGCCCTTACCTTTTGCATAACGCTGAAAAGGAGAGGGCATATATTAATTCGGTTAGAGGCGACATACATGGTAAGTTAGGGGAGTGCACCAAAGCTTTTCGGGGACTGCAACGGCTCCTCCCAACCTTTTTCCCAATTTGCGTTAAAAGAACGGTAATAAATGATGCAAACAACCAGTTTAAAGTAAGATTTCGGGCACAATCAATGTATTTTATTTTTTCTTTTAATCCCTACTAAGTGTAAGGGTTATAATTCATTCACAAATTCATGGAACTTTTCAAAATTTCACATATAAGAATCTTGGGGGGTATTATATCCCAAATTTAGGAGACGCTAAAGACCTATCATGGAATCGGTGACATAAACTGTCTTAGCAAGTTTCCGAACGCCACGGTGCCATATATTTTTTTGAATAATCTACTTCCGGCACTCCAAAATTGGCAGCTGCTCGAAGCTCCAAACACCTGCGTCTAAGACTGTGTAACCGAGAAACCTCTTGGCCCGAATTCACAAAGGTGGTTCTGCGAAAATCCATTGGTTTCAGACCGGTGGGTCTTATACGCTAGGGTTTGGACTAGGCTTTTCAATTTATGGGGTATTCACAAAGGTTGGGAATCGACTGATCCACAGGATCCACAGCGTCAAATAAACGGTCATAAATTTGGGTCAACTGTTGGTGAATCATCAACGTGGTTGATCCGTCGATTAAAAACTCGCACGGATCCATGGATCCGTGGGTTTTGCAGAATCCTCCTTTGGTGAATTCGGCGCCTTTGTGGTCTAACCGTACTGATGCTAAAGCCTTTTTTGTACGTCAAAAGTTTCGAGACAACCTCGTTTAGTATGGATAACTGCCTCCCTCATAACAATACACATTTTTTGGATTTGAAAGATAGTCAAGGGCCGAAACAGAAACTTCTCTCGGTAAAATCTTCAATTGTTTTGCTGCATCCAAATGTGCTCTTTGAAAGGCTTGTCCGGCAAGTAAGGTGATTTGTGGCTCCTATTAGTACCCTGCCCCTTGTGCTGTAAATATCAGTTTTTTGTTTTTAACAATGATGATCCTAACATGTGGAAAGCAAA
>CALNVZ010002931.1:100010-112358 GCA_940671915.1 Paracentrotus lividus
CAGCAAACACAAAACGTTTTCAGAACGTTTTAAAAACGTTTTATTCAGGTCCCGTAGGTCCTCGTCTGAAATGAACGTTTATAAAACGTTCATATAACGTCCAAGTTGGACTTTCAATTTGTGAAGAAATAATGGTTCCAAAAAGAACGTTTTTAAACGTTCTTTGGACGTTACAAAATGGAACGTTTTAATCAAAACGTTCACAAAACGTTTTATTTGGAACCTTATAACGAGACATATTTTATTGAACGTTTTCTGAACGTTTTTAAAACGTCCAAATAGGACTTTATGCAAATGATTGGTAATTTGCATATAATACGTTATACATATGGAAATAAACGTTTTTAATGATTTTTTTTTCTATTTAGCAGTAATGAATTCATGTTTTGGTGTTTCGTTTTATTGTAATATTGTTCAGAAACACACATAAAGATTAAAAAACACTAATTCGGTATTGGAATGTACTAACATAACAAATAAAGTAATAACTAACCATTACAAACGATAATTTCAATAAAATATAAATTTACTGGAGCATTATTTAGTGTTAAATCAAAATAAATCCAACTCAAGTCTGCCCTTTAAGCATGATTTTGATTGGAGGAACTTCACTCCTAAGTGCCATTCCACAATTTGGCCAAGAGCTTGAGGTGCAAATAACATATTTTTATCTATTACATTGTTTACATAAGTTTTTAATAGCTTCTACAAACGTTCCTAAAGACATTCTTTAAACGTTTTCTGAACGTTCCAAAGGTTTTCTGGACGTCCGCAGAACGTTTTCGGAACGTTTTAAAGGTTTTCTGGACGTCCGCAAGAACGTCCATGGGAACGTCCAAAGGTTTTTGGACTTTATAAGTTTCCAAAGGTTTTCTACAGGTCCTTATAAATTTTCGAAAGGTTCTTTTTGGGTTTTTAAACGTTAGAAACGTTTTCTAAACGTCAATTGGAACGTTTTATTAACGTCAAAAACCTTCCACAAAAGGACGTTTTCTAAAACGTTTTGACAAAACGTCCATAGAACGAACTTTGGAACGTTCTTAAAACGTTCAGAGAACGTCCAATTGTTAGCTGGGCCCCCCCCCTATTAGGCCTGTATCCCGTTGCTCATAGGTGCATTTGGCTCCTATAGAGGACTGCCATATGATAGTATACGCACCTGTCGCTAGGATCACCCCCTTCTCCTTTCCCCGCCCCGCCCCTCCCCTACATGTGTAGGATCCCCCCCCCCCACAAATACATCGGGATATAACTAATCCTGACTTGATATCGTCACTCTGTTAGTAAACCCAACATTTTTCTTGTAAGTATTAAACTGAAAGTTATGGCCATGAACAATGCTTTGATTTAGTGGAATTTTACTGTTGATTTATTATTGTGCAATTGAATTGGTGATTCATGTCGGTCGATGATCTGTAACATAGTTGGTTGACTGCAGACCCATTCGTAGTGATTCATGTGAGTAATAGAATTGTCGGGTGATTCAGTATGGTGGTGGTGTGACAATAATTCGCGCGTGACCTTAGTTCACTCACGTTGGATATCTCAAAAAGTAATATATATCGTGAAAATCTGATAGCACCAACAGAAAGAGGGACCCCAAAAACGGCGAAATTGCTTAAGATTTAAACTGTCATCACGGTACGGTGCAGTGTATGTAGTGATGCCAAGATACTTGGAAGCAGTAGTCACTTTCAGGGGCGTGTTGTTCAACGTGTAGTCATGATTAGTTGCATTTCTTCTCCTAGATACTCTGATGACCTCACACTTCTGGATGTTGAGTTCCATTGTCCAGGTCTTTGCCCACTCGCCAATCTTGTTGAGCCATCTTGCATGTGTTAATGCTATATTAACAACTTAAGAAACACTTGAAATCTAGTCTACAGATAGCAAAATTTGAGATGAATTTTAAAAAAAACAGAACAATTAAATATCTATTAAGGGATATCTCCCGTGTTTGTGTTAACAAAAACGTTTGATGTGATAACGCCCCCTAGTGTATGAAATGTGAAATTATTGAACAAACATAAAAAATTGTGTGTCCATTCCGTAAAATCCGGCCTTCCCGACAAGGGTCTGGAAATCATCATATTCCGATTTAATCATCAAAATTGTAATTGTCGAACATTGTATTCAGACCTGTAGATATGACCATCTAATACGCAAATCAATGGATTCCCTGAGCTTGGACGACCAACGAGGGCGACAGTGTAATGTCTGTTACCATGGCTTTTCGAGCAATGGCGAACATGTTCCTCGTATACTGTCCTGTGGCCATACATACTGTACAGGTATGTCCTGTAAATTTAATTTGATGTTATTGGCTCCTGCAACAGTTTCTTCAGGCTTTATTTCGTCTTAAAATGTAATTGCAGATAACTTCTAAGTGATGCAATAAGGACTTTAAGGTTTTATTCTAGATTTAGGTACGGGAAGTGTGTTCATATAAGTCTTACTTTGGTTGAGGTTAATAATTATTTGATTAGTGTATCATGGGCCATGCTTTCAAAATTGCTTTCATTTTAATAGCTCAAGGTTAATTATCAGCTGCAATAGGGGGGTAAGGAATTGTCAAAGATTGTTATGAATTCTCAAATATTTAATAGCATAGTTTCTATAGATATAAAACTCTTTTTTTTTTAATTGATTGTTTATATTTATTTCATAGCTTGTCTTAGTAAGCTGGTTGGCAAGTTCTTTCGAGGTAAAATCAGTTGCCCAACTTGCAAGACCGAAACATCCATTCCAGGTTTAGTGAACAATGTTCAGAAGCTGGCAAAGAATTTTGCTGTTCTAGACATTCTGGAAGGCTTGGAAGAAGTGCTCCGGGGAACATCTTCAGCTACAAATCAGGTATGTTGTTTATACATTTTTAGTCCTACATTTGTAATTTTAATTATAATTTATGCATGATTCAATATAATCAATATCATTTAAACATTCCAAATCACTTCACTTTTCAAATTGATGTTTATATTTAAAAATAGTGTGTACAATCTTTGTATTACAACCAATTATTCTGTTTAAAAAATTGTACGATATAACATCAGTATTCAGGTATTGCTGTTAGATAGTAATTTGGACCTCAAACTCGAAAGCAACCATTTAAAAATGCACTAACTTCATTGTAACATCACTTGTCCTTAGATGCTTGCACACAGTATTATAAACAAATGTGTTTTACTTTGAAGTTACAAATATGGATGGAGTAGGCTTAAAGGACTCATCCGGGCTGGAGTTTGCATTATTAGAAAAATAAAAGTAAAATCTAAAAGCACAACACTGAAAATTTCATCAAAATCGGATAAGAAATAGCAAAGTTATGAATTTTCTTAGGTTTTGAATTTTTTAGGAAACACTTCTTCAAATTGGCAAACTGATGATGTCTCAGTCCCCCTACTTTCTTTGTATTTTATTGTATGAAATACCAATTATCAAAATTTTCTGCCCGAAGGACATAAAAGCAGGGATTAATCCTTGTGGAATGTTCAAGGTCACAAGTGTTTTTACTTATTTCAGTATGAGGGACAGATTTTCTGTATACGCAATATATGAAAAAATGAGATAAATAGGATTTCATATAATATAATACACAAGAAGTAGGGGGACTGTGACATCATCAGTTTGCTCATTTGAATATTCAAATATTCAAATGAGTCAATGAAACAATTGCCAAGAACTGTTTTACCAAAAAAAGTCAATACCTAAAAAATGCATAACTTTGTTAATTTTCATCCGATTTTGATGAAATTTTCTGTGTTGTGCTTGATGAATTTTACTTAACTTTACAAAACTTTTTCATTTCAGCCCGGACTCCTCCTTTAACTTTTGAAAATGAGCTCCTCATTGGAAGAACAGGGTAACAAATAAATTTTGTTCTTTTTGTCATTGTCATTATTATACCAGTAGACCCCAGTTGCTATTTCATTTTATAGTTACTTAGTTTGTTTAATTATTATTACTGTTCTCATTAGCAATATTATTATTTTTTATTTCAATGTTTCGCGTGTTAATTGTGATTGATCTCTCTTTTGTAGATGCTGTTATGCAATGAACATGAGAATGAACCCAAGAAGGTGTACTGTTTGACTGATAGCATGGTGATCTGTATATACTGCCAGGTATATGGACCTCATAAGGGACACGAATGTCAACTGGTCAGCCAGGTTGCGTCTAATAACAGAGAGGTCAGTGCCATACTCGTTTAGCCTCCTACACCTGGAATATTTCTAATTCTTAACCCTCATAAGACTGGGGTGTTTTGGTAGCTGTCAAGGGGGGGGGGGGCCATGATGCCCCCCCCCCCCCCAAGATCTCGACCGCCGATCGCGCGACCGCGCCGAAAATTAGCACGATGGTAGTGTGTCATGTAATCTACATGACTGCATGTTTAATTTATGCAAAATAATGTCAATTTTTTTTTAATGAATTAATTATGCTAATTTATGCATGAAAATCATACTTTTTGCTCTAATTGAAAAAATAAAGCTCCTAGAATGCTAATTTTGTGTATTATTTTTCCTTATAGCGTTCCTAAAGATTGTACTAGGAAAAAATTCTAGTATCGAAATTAATTTCTTATGTATTTTATTGTTTTATGAATTTCTTATGTATTTCTTTTTTCAACCTTTCGTTTTTCTTTATTTTTTTCGCAAAAATTATTGAAGAACCATTTCGAAGCATAATAATGCTAAAATAAATTGATTTCAGGCAATGAAAGTGAAAATAATCATATCTTTATGAATAAGGGGAGAAAACTCCATTTGCATTGACTTTGTACACAAAATCACGTTTTTGAGCCATTTTCGGTCTGACGGATATTTTTGAAAATCGTGCAGCATCGTAACGGTATGACCGATTTTCGTAAAAATGGTTTCAAAAGATGCGCGAGACTTGAAAGTATAAAGTCAGTAAGCGGCGTGATAAAAAAATTCCGCGCGGCGGAATGGTCGCGGAAAATGTCGAGGGGGGGGCCATATAATTGAACATTTTTCAGGAATTATGGTTCCCAAAAGATGTGAATGTGGACCATTCTTGGTCATGTGTGTGACCGAAATTATGCAAAATCTTGACTTTAATTGGCTATAACTCTAACAATTTTAAAAATATACTGATTTAATGTTTATATCATGCTAGTATATTTTGTTGGCTATCATTTGTAAATATTTTTTTATATTTACAATATGCATGTTCAAGGTCAGAGGTCAAAAGAAGTGGGTCACGTGTGTGACTTCACAGAACGGCATGATTTTGAAAGTTCAATTTCATTTTGAAATCCCTGTGAGTTAAAAATGATGAAATGTTCTTATTGCTGTGAGATATGCATTATGGACCTGTTAACCAAAAAATACCACTGGATAGGAGTCATCTGTGAAATTTCTTTTTTTATCTATTATTTTATATCGTGATGTCGGGTCACGTGTGTGACATTTTAGTGGGTCACGTGTGTGACCTATGGCAAATTGTACAGAAAAATGAAAATATTATGTATTATGCAATAAATGTACATTTTGAGCAATTACTATATCCGCTGTGTGGTAAAAATTTTTATGAACTCAACCCTAGTCAGTCAGTGGGGTGTTTTGGTAGCTGTCAAGACTGGGGGAGGGGCGGGTAGGGAGGGGGGCCATGATGCCCCCTATAAGATCTTGGCTGTTGATCGCGCGAGCGCGCCGAAAATTTGCACGATGGTAGTGTGTGATGTAACTACAAGAAAGCACCGTTAATTTTCCCATAATATTAATAATTTATTTTATATGAATTCGTTATGCTAATTTACGCATTGCATGAAGTCATAATTTTTGTTCTAATTGACAAACTACAGCTTCTGGATAGCTCATTTTGTGTTTGCATAATCTTTATAGGATTCCTAACCATTGTACTTGGTAAAACATTTGATATCGAACTAAATTCCTTGTGTATTTCATTGTTTTGTGAATTTCTTATGTATTTCCTTGTTTTTCGACCTTTTGTTTTGTTTGCTTGTTTGTTCTTTTTGTTGTTGTTTTGTTATTGTTTTTTTTTTTTTGCAAAATTATTGCAGAACCATTTTGGAGCATAATAATGCTAAAATAAATTAATTTCAGCAAATGAAAGTGAAAATAATGAGAATTTGTTACCGCCCCCGCCCAGCGGGTCATGTGTGTGACCAATTTGTTTGCTAATTAATAATCAAATTAAAACTTGTCATGGATTCATATTTAGTGAGATGCGGTTACATAATCTGCTTTGAAGAATATTCAAAATAACCAGCCATGTTAAGACGGCTAACTTTTTGTGGTTTCCATGTTGTGTGTGACAATTTTAGAGCCGGCAATCAATTTCCAGGAGTTGATATACTTATACTATCATTTCACATTACATTTTTGAGGTTGATTAGAAGAAAGAGTAATAATAATAATAATGACAGTAATCAAGTCAAAGAAGTCGCATATCATTCTCGGTTATAAAAAATGAATATTTTTTTAACGTTTTCATTTATTATCATTTATGCAAATGAGCATGAACAATTGCAAAAATCATGAAAAAACATCAGTTTATGAAACTTCAGACATTGCTCTATTTGAATATGCAGCTTAAAATAAGAAAGCAAAAGTTTATTTGTCCCCAAAAGGTTCACTTTTCAAAGAATGGCCGAATAGCCTGGTCCCTTTTCTTAAGGCATGACCATAGTTGGTCACACACGTGACCCGTGGGTCACGTGTGTGACCAATTTCAAAGTTGATTAATAACTAAATTAAAAGCTGTCAAATTTTGAATCATGTGAAAAGTTTATTAAAATGATCTATGTTAATATCCAACGGCGTTAAAACTCAACTTTACGAGTTTGATATTCATGTATATGGGATAGGTTTGAACCGTTTTATCGTCAGGCGAATAGCGAAAGGCCAACTCCGGTGGTCTCACCAGAGTGATACATATGACTAGTAAGGTGGTGCTAGCAATCCACAGGAAGATATCCCGCCCGAAAAGAGAAAAAAAAGCAAGTGACCAAGAGAAATGTTATGGACCGTGATGAATATTGAATTGGTCATAGAGACTGGTCACTGAGGTTAAGTAGACAAATGTATGATGCAACGAGCACAGGGGAGGAGCAGTTGCGTGTGCTGTATAAACCATACGATGTAGGTTGACGCGTTGGAGACAAATGAATAAAAATTATTTGTCTATATTATAGCCCAAACAGGGCGTAAACTCCTTTCGTTGTGGATGATTCATGAAGGGTATATGAGGGAGTGAATTGGTGAAAAACCGTTTTAGATCGCCCAAGGGCACTGGCGGGGAGGGGGAGATGGGAAGAAGGGGAGCGGGGGGTGGTAGGTTAATTACCGGTGGGTCTAGCGGTTAAATTGACAGTGGTCATAAGCATAGTAACCAAAGGAGAGGCAAAGTACCGCTAAACAAGGGTTCAGAGAATCCACGCGCACGAGCGCCCGGGGTTGAGTAGTGGAACTAGAATAAAACGACATGGCACGACTCTATGAATAATTTTTCAATAGCTGTCTGGCATTTGTCTAAAAATTTTAATTACACCAACGCCAGCCAGATTTGTGCTGGTGGCTGATGATATATCCACAGTAAGCGTATACCATAGGGGTTGGAAGAACACAAAATCTTGTATATTTCAATATGAATTATTTGTCTATTTATAATTATCGCAATCGTTACCAATCTGAATAAGGTGAACAGCGATATAAAAACACTATACCACCATATTTACGTTTGATTTTTTCATAGTAAATGATAGTATGATGAAAAGTTTTGTTTCAAACGACACCCGGAGGAACTCCATTGGTTGCGTCTCCGTTTTTGGCCACGTTACAGTAATATATTCAGCGCCAATAATTGGCCCCTTTTATTTTTCAGTCCACAAAAAAGTACTTTTAATAAAACTATTTCTCTGATTTCAGATCGACTAAAAATCGGACGATGACCAAATAGAGTTTTTACTACCCAAGGTAGACGAATCATAAAAAACAGAAAGGGCATTTTTCCGGCTTCTTCAGTCCAAGTTTATAAATAGTCCAGTATTGTTTGTCCCTACAAACGTTTAAATTTGCACAGTTGGTATTGGGTATATGTTTCCACTAAAAAATTTGGGTATTATTCGGCCCTATTTAATTCAGGTTTTTCTCCTCGAGTTGTAATTTTATGGAAGGATAAGAAAACACACAGGGGAAAGGAAGGAGGGATTACTATGCGCTCACTTTATAACTTACGTTCTTCTACTTTGCCATAGAGCAGACGACGTACGAAAAGCAATCACCATGGGTTGTACCTTCCTAACTTCCTTACACTAGTTATACGTTACGCAGACTCATATATTATTATTTTATTATTATATTTATTCAAGTTTTCTTTATACCACGGTGTAGGGAGTTGGCCCTTTCAATATCGAGTATATGCGTCTTCCACAGGGGCCCCTGTCTGTACAATTAAAAAACAATAAACAGTGCACATAAAAATAACGTATATACCTAACAAGGTAATAAAAGGGACATTCCTACAATAGGTAAACATATCCACCAAAAATATAAAATCACCAAAACGTAAACAAAAAATACAATCACTATATAGCAGTTTACACCAAACACAGACTATTCACAAAATGAGTGCTACCGTATAGATCTAATTAAATGAAGGGAGAGGGAAGTATAAAAACGAACGGGGGTGTGGTTTCAGAAGGGCGTTTTGGCATACTAAGTAGCCTTACAATGCCTTCTTGAAGGACAATAAAGATAAACCTACGCGTATATTAGGTGAAAGGTTGTTCCAACATGAGCTTGAATTCCCATGTAGTGGAGGGATCTTTTGAAATGCAATCTGTTTCTGTCAAACGGCAAAAGAGAGCATATATATGGTTAGAGTCGGAGTGTTTAATGACAAAGTGGAGAGAGTGTAGGCAGAATGCCTACCTCATAATCTGTAACGGAAATTTTTTGTGTTTCGTTGAGAGGACTGAGATATTTCGTATTTAGAATTATAGACGATAAGATATAAGCCTTTGAATTTGGATCTTGGTCACTATGTAAACACCAAATATTTGGTAATTAATCTTGACCGTACTGATTGGCAGGAAAGTTCATTCACAAGGTAACTGAGGGGTAGAAAAAAGTTCACTTTAAGTATCAGTGCTTGCAAAACGATTTTTGAAGTTTTTCGATGTCTATAGAAAATATTACACATTCGCACTTTTGTCCCCAATGAATACATTAAAATTGCATTATTTAAATCAGATATAGTGGCTAAAAAATCAAAACAATATAAGATCATTATCAGAATCGAGAACTCTTAGGCAAGAGACTATTCGAAAAAAATAGGCTCCTAAAAAATATAATAAACCAATAGTTCCTTTGAGCCACAACTTATTACACAATATAATAAATAATATGCGGGTTCGCCACCTAAATCAAGAATCTAATTTACCAAACCAAGGATAATAGTTCGTAATTCTTCACTTAGTACGCTGAATTCAATTTTCTTGAATTAAATTTACACAAGTAAAGATGGTCTTAGGTCGTATGTTGTAATATTTTTAAAACTGTCTCTTTTGAGAGAATCTAGAGTGTCTCGCGATTAACACTTGAGATATCCTGTTGTTCCCCGTTTACCATTTAAGGGCCTAACTCGACTTATCCTGTCAATCAGGATCCATGTAAGGATTTTATTCAGTGCCAAATTGCAACTCATTCCCTGAACAATGGAACAAAATGATTTACCATCCGACAAAATATGGCAGTATCCGTCAGCCAATGACCATATCACACTCAAGCCTTAAAACGATGTCGAGACTTAGAATATTCGGATAGTAAGCATGCACATTAATAAACCCAAAAGAACAACAGTGGCGAAATCATTACTTCTCCTTGTCGGGACCCCTTGTCAAGATGGGTCTCAGTAAGTTCTGAAAAGACTGGTCATTGTGTAACCTTGACACATTGCTTCGAACCACCTGGTGATTGCAAATAAAGTTATAAACCCAATATTAGCCATGCGTTCTGCCTGTTTACAGCGTATGTTTCTGAGAGTTTGTATGAATTAAGATGCCGATTTCGTGAGAGCAAACAGAATCGGAAGCACTTTTTAATCGATGAAGAGACAAGCACCGCAGTAATAAACCTTGCTTCGTATATTATTGCAAACCAGAGTGACTGCATTTTACCGGATTTAAGAAGGCTATTTGTTCGAGTGAAGTGGACTGCAAAACTCCAGAACTTTGGAGTGAAACTGCAGTACTGTCTATTGTCAAGTAAAGTATTGGATAGAAGTTGAGAATTACGGCTTTTCTAGAATTTCATTATGTGCGGAAGCAACAGATATACTCCGGTAGTTAACAATCTCGTTTGCTTATCCGCTTAGTCTAACAATCAGAGGGTTACAATCTTTGCACTTTTTTTCGCATTCTTTCCGGAACTCGAGCCAGTAACGAAGAGAGGTATTAGATGTGTGTTGATTATTCTCAGTGGATAAAGCAGCACCTCTCTTTTAAAATGCCGATGGGTTGTAGAGGAAATCAACGAACCGGGGGGCGTCCACGTCGTATTTCGTTTTGGAAATCAATTCAAATTGATTGATTCTTTAAAGAATACTCATCCCGTTATTATTCTTTAAATGTTGAACCGTACTTCAAAGTGAGTAGGTGATTCCTTCAACAGATTGCTTAAATACATTGAATATCACTGTTGAGTGGTTGTAAACTGTGATCTAGAACATATTGGCAAAACCTGTTACAAGGTTCGGTTTTTATTTTATCAGTGATTGTATCATAGTATTCGCTAACCGATTCAATGTTCATATCTGCAGGGGAAAACATATCATTAAGTTCATTCCATAGTGTCTCTTTGAAACTTAGCCATTGTATATTATATCGATTGCAAATTTTTTGCAAATAATAATCTTTCTTAAGTTTTTTTATTCCAATTGATTTATGGTTTATTACGAGGCGCGTTTTGAAAAACGTTCCAAATGGATATATCATTTTTATCGGCAAGACGAATGTTTACCATCAAAGTCTTTCTTTAAGATAATTCTCGTTCTCACTATGAAAGAGAAATATATTCATTCGGTTATCCATGGGCGGATAGGATATTGCTTTGTCTTAACAGAAACTCACTAGGTGCTATGTTTATTCACAACAGAGTTTCATAAATAATTTTACGAACATAGTCATTTAGCATCAATATCATTACTATGTATAAACATCTCTCCAATCTATTTGACCACTGCATTTTTCCAAACATTATTCTCGGATCGAAGTTACGAAATGAACCAAAATAATTTTTTTGTTGTTTTATAAAGTCACATTATTTTTGTCAAGATACGATTTGGATGATGATGCCGATATTATCTGGCCACAGATAACTTAGTGAATGGGTCTTGATACTTAGCTGTGATACCGATAGATTTAGCCGAGTTTTAAGAATGTTAATGGTCTGAGCACTTCTGTTAAGCTAGATAAGTACTTTCCTGATGGTAACTTATTGATGGTTACTTCTTTAGCTTTACATGAAAAATAGAGAAACTTGGACACAAGTTCACTAGCAGCTTTAATAGCGGTTAGATGTTGAAAACGTAGAAAGTCTTTGGCCAAGGGTTTAATAAGAGAAGATAGGAGGTATGGCCACAGGAGCTCGCTAACGCTCCGATAGCCAAGGTTCCGGATGTTCCGAGACGAACTTGCGAGCTGGCAAGAGGCTGCGTAAAAGATACGAGCGATGTCCCGACATCATATGCTGGATAGCCGTCTCGAGAGAATGAACTGTTGAGCTTAAAATGGACGAAAAATCGGCAGGAGGGCTAATTAAAAGATTAAAGTGGAATCAGGGCTAAGACCAACCAATCAACCAATGTAGCTTTGAGATAAGTAGCATGTCTTGAAGTGTGACGAATGCATCAACTTCAGGCTATAATTTAAACAGATATATTTTAAGTGTTTTGTCACATAGTTGGATTTTAGCCGTTTGGATGATGAATGGATATTAAAATGCTATACCCAGAAATTACTGTGGAAATGGGTCTTATTACTAAGACCTGGGGAAGGTTTTAATGGAAGTTGATAACGCAATGTCATATTGGGATTAACTTAAGGGATGACTCAGTCCACCTAAACATAAGCTGGGTAGTTTTCATCGATGTGTTGATGGATTCAAGACAATGGGACATGATAAGAAACAATGTATATAGTCAAAAAAAATTGTTGATTTTAAATATGTTGACTCGGTTTAAACATCTGTTTCAGGGTCCCAAGTACAGGATCTATTTTTCAACCACTCAAATGCAGTCATGACGGCAATCGGAATCATACAATACAGTAAAGAAGGATATTCATGACAATTTAGCAAATATTCA
>CALNVZ010002931.1:134271-152933 GCA_940671915.1 Paracentrotus lividus
ACAATGAAATACATGAGAAATTGATTTCGATACCATAATTTTTCCAAGTAGAATTGTTAGGAATTCTATAAAGATTATTTTAATATAAAATTAGCATTCCAGAAGCTTTAGTTTGTCAATTACTTGAATTAGAACAAAAAGTATGATTTCATGCATGCATAAATAATGATAATAATAATAAAAAAGGCATAATTACATATAAAATAAAGAAATATTATTTCAGGAAAATTAACAGTGCATTACATCGCACACTACCATATCGTGCAAATTTTCGGCGCGCTCCCGCGATCAGCAGTCGAGATCTTATATATAAGGGGCATCATGGCCCCCTCCCTCCCTCCCCGCCCAACCCCCAGTCTGAGTTACCAAAACACCCCAGGGATTGATTAGGGTTGAGTTCATAATTTTTTTTATCACAGCGGATATAGTAATTGCTCAAAATGTACATTTACTTTTATTTATTTTTTTTTTTCTGTACAGTTTGCTATATGTCACACACGTGACCCGACATTACGATATAAAATAAAAGATGAAAAAAAAAAGAAATTTCAGAGATGACCCCTATCCAGTGGTATTTTTCAAAATCATGCCGTTTTGTAAAGTCACACACGTGACCCACTTCTTTTGACCTCTGACCTTGAACATGCATATTGTAAACATCAAAATATATTTCCAAATGATAGCAAACAAAATATGTTAGCATAATATAAACATTAAAGCAGTATGATTATTTTTAAAATCTCAATTTTTTCTCTTTTCTTTCATTCTTTTCAACCCCTTAGCCTCCACTCTAATCCCTTCTTTGTTTACTCTCTCCTCCCTCTCCCAGCTTATCATCTCCCTTTTGTTCCAGTTTGCTGTTTGATCTCACCTCCTCTTGCTTTTTGATTGGCTGGCTTCTTCACACCTTTTACATCCCCCTTTTTGTTCTCTCCCTCTTGGCTTGCCACTCAGGTGTAGCTTTTCTCTGTCTTTCTCTATATCCATGTTTGTTCCCTACTCTTCTGTGTCATTTTGTCTCTGACGAAGATTCTGCTAGGATCGAAAGCTCAGGCTCCTTTTGACTTTATTTTTAAAACTGTTAGATTTATAGCCAATTAAAGGAGAATTGTCCCTTTATAGATAGTTGGCTTACTGTGGGTGCAGAAGAATCAAATAAACACATTAGTGAAGATTTGGTGAAAATCGGATAAATGATAAGAAAGTTACGAGTATTTGAATATTGAGATCTCTAATGACATAGCTCTCCCATTGGCAACGCGGTCACCATTTGTGATGTCACAACGGGAGAACTCCCCATATGGTGTGCACAAAAACTATTCAAAATGTCTCTTTGTTTTCATTCTAATGATAGAACAGCTTTTCTTTTCATGATATATTATGACTTTCATATATTTACAAGTCATCCCATAAAAAGATTCTTTATTCTCTCTTTAGAATTCTCTCTTTAGAATCAAGAAAAAAGAGTATTTTAGTACAATGTGTACAATAGATATGGGAAAGATTTGAGACCACTTGGTGATATTTTGAGGAATAATAATGTCAAATTTCATTTATATGCTGACGATGTTCAATTATACTATATGTTCAATCCAAAATCTCAAACTAGTTTCCAGAATGCTATTTCTTTGATCGAGAAATGTGTTGGGGAAGCCAATGAATGGATGATTAGGAATAAGTTACTCTTGAATGAACAAAAAACAGAATCTATATTGATCATATCTCCCAGACTTCGACATTATCTACCTGAATCAGTTCATTTGTTAATGGTAATTCACAGTTGAACTACTGAATCTGTTAGAACTCTTGGTGTTGAATTTGATTCATCTCTATCAATGTCTCACCATGTTACGTTCACTTTGTAAGACACTCAATTTCCACTTGTATAATATTTCGAGAGTTAGGAAGCTGCTAACCAATGAGGCATGCAATCATGCTGTTCGTTCTTTGGTTTAAGTCGTCTTGATAATGCCAATTCACTTTTAATTAATATCAACCTTTCGATATTCAGAGACTTTCAACGAATTCAGAATCGTGCTGCCGTATAATTACTAGATCTAGAAAATATGATTCATGTTTCTCCCAACTTAAAGAACTTCACTGGTACCGGTCCAAAAGAGAATCACATACAAAATTGCTCTGTTTGTTTTTATGTCCGATAAATAATATTACTCCACAGTACATCTCAAGCTTGTTTTCCTCCGTCCGCAATCTAATTACTCATTTCGTTCAAGAACTGACACTCTTCTGTTGGCAAATACCTAAAATGAACTCTAATAAAGGTCAGCAATCCATAAGTTTTCACTGGTCCAACATCTGGAATGCCCTCACCAATTGACAATCGTTCATGTAACTCAGTTCCTTTGTTAAAAAGAAATGAAAAACCTAATCTATTTTGTCTCTAATTCCCTTTGTCCTTGTAAGCACTTGAGAGCAGAAATGTTGTTTATTGTTAATCAATTGTAAAGCGCTTTGAGCATTAAAAAATTGTAAAAGCTATATAAATAACTTATGTATGTATGATGTAAAAGATCTCCCTGCATTACATCACACATCATGGTCGCGTTGCCAATTGGAGGATCTCCATACATAAGTGATCTCAAAATCTAAAATTCAATCTCTCTTATTCATTGCCTGATTTTTCTGAAACTTTCCCAATATGTTTTGGGGGTTTGTCTCCATTCACTGAAGCTATATTTCTGTGAGGGGATAATTCCCCTTTAAGGTCAAGATTTTGCATAATTTCGGTCGCATACGTCACCAAGAATGGTCCACAAAGAAAAAAAAAGAGAAAAAAAATGACCCATCTAACCTTACCCCTATGGCCGATATACATGATGACCTTCTTGATGGCCGAAGGCCAAAAAAATAACTTAGCCAGACTATCAAATTAATAATAATAATAATAATAGAATCACACCTGCCACAAGGGAGGGGGCGATGTGGTCATCATTCACGTTTGAAGTTGAATGTGTATCCCCTGCTTATATACGACGGGGCCGCGGAGCCGGGGGCTGGGGGCTAACCCCCCCCCCCCCCCCCCCCCCCCTTGTGGCTCAGCCCATCCACTTTAAAAAACACTCCGCGGCCCCTGATACGGTTGGAGCGCAGAGCTTAAAGGAGCACCAATTCGCAAATTCATGCATGGGTTTCCCCGGCCTCCAGCTGAACTAGATGGATATTACGAATTTTGGCTTTTTAGGGGCGTCTGGCACTTTCCACCAATTAACTCGTCTTTGTGTATATGTGGACTCTGCCAAACAATATCCCATTGGTTTCGAAGGGTTTCGTTTCCAGCTGATCTAGCTCAATTTTTGGACCCTCTTTGGGGGCATATAGCGGGCACATTCCACCACTGACATTGTTCGTTCATGTACTGTATCGCTGGACTATGGCGAATCTTTCTTTCGTTTCTTAGGGTTTCCTTATTGATCGAGCACAATATTCTGAATTTGGGTACTTTAGGGACCCCGTTGTAAATAAGCTCTCGGGCTTTCATGGGTCATCCCGTACGTCAAGCTTATGTGAATGTTGTTTTACTTGACAAATAAATAAAAATATCAATAAAAAAGGGGGCGTCTGGCGGGCACTTTCCGGCACTTAAAACGTCTGGCATTGTTCATTCCTTCACTTCTGGACTATGGCGAATCTTTTCATATAGGTTTCTTAGGGTTTCCTTTTATTTTAATAATAATCTAGCTCATTTGGGGGGGGGGCCTTTGGGGGCGTCTGGCGGGCACTTTCCACCACTTAAAACGTCTGGCATCGTTCATTCCTTTACCTATGGACTATGGCGAATCTTTTCATATAGGTTTCTTAGAGTTCCTTTCAATTGATCTCGCTCAAAATTCTGAATTGGGTACTTTAGTGGCGTCTGGCAAGCACATTCCACCACTTAAATCGTCTGCTATTGGTCATTTGTGTATCTGTGGACTCTGCCGAACAATATCCTATTGGTTTCACGGGGTTTCCTTGATCTAGCTTAATTTTTTGGACCCCCTTTGGGGCGTCTGGCGGGCACTTTCAACCACGTCTGTCATTGTTCATTCATTATGTTCATGTACCTCTTGCATGTCTTGACTATGGCGAATCTTTTCATATAGGTTTCTTACCGTTTTCTTCCAATAATTGATCTAGCTCTTTTTTTCTCTCTCTCTCTCTCTCTCTCTTTAACCACTTTGTGGTCACCCCCTGGCCAAACCCACCATATAGAACCCGCCAGACGACTCATTCCTTATATGAGACGGAGAAATCTTTGATTAATATTATACACATGAAAATTGGTTTCCTATTAGGGCACCATAGGGGTCCAAAATTGATTTTAAATTTGCGGGCTCAGATTGATAGAGGAAACATATGTTTTGTTTGCCCAGATGATTACCGAGTTTTTTCATTTTTTTTCCCCCCTCTTTTTTCCCCATTTTTATTTGTTTGTGCCATCCAGGCCCCCTTAGATACACCACTGCTCATAATATGCATAATCATATCTCCTTTTTATAATATAGGTTTTCCAGGTCAAATTCAAACGTTCAATTTGACATCTCTTTCAATCAATTTCGTCCGAAATGTGATCGCGATAGCTCATTAACGAATATGAAAGAACAAAAACGAAATCGCTTGCTCGAATTAATTTAAATGACCGATAGCTCCGCTCGGCCAGGTATCGTTTGAATAAGGAACATTAATGAAATCAATTGCAAATAGTGTAATATTGACTGGGAAACCCTGTAGGCCTACTATAATATTGTATCAATACATGACATTTGGGGATAGGCAAGTTTGCAGCTGCAACAGCTCATAGGCCTAGTTTCCTTCAGCCTAAGGCAGCCGCTTATTCCCCCCCCCCTCTCTCTCTCTCCGTCCCTCCTCTCCTCCCTCTCCCTCTCTTTCTCTCCTTCTCTCTCTCTCTCTCTCTCTTCTCCTCTTGTTCTTCCTTTCCGGCCACTGCTCATCAGGCTCGAGAACACGCCCCACTTCACAGCATGCAAATTTTTTTTTTTAAAACAACGGAATCGACGATTACGACTTTAGGAATTTTTCTAGTGTAAGGGGTATTTATTAAATCAAGAAAAAGTGTGGTGGTAGGCCTACATTCTTAGATCAAACTTGGTTACAATCAATTGAATCAATGCTAAAAAAATATCATTAAACCCCCCGAGTCAGGGGCCGCGGAGCCTTCCTAAAAGTGGGGGTTCAACATGCTATGGAAGGACACTGTTGGTCAGAAATGTTAGATATTTTTTTGTGCTCCAGCAACATCTTTTTCATCCGGGTTAGGGAACGTTTTGGGGAACCTTCAACTCATGGCCAGAATTCTTGCTGGAGCACCAAAAAAAAAAAAAAAAAAAAAAATCTAACCTTTTGGAGCAACAGTGTAGATACTATTAGGCCCGACCGTTTAGTGAAAAAAATGGGGCTGAATCCCGGCCCGCCCAGCCCCTGACGGCACCAGCTCCGCGGCTCCTGTAAGCCATTTGAAACTGTATAGATAGAAGGCTAATAAGGATAACACATGAAATTTAAACATTATTACGAAAAAAATGATTATGAAGCAATGCGATTTGAAAATATATATAGGTGCTATTGTTTAATATTAGTTGAAATTGCTCGGATGAAGTCATTTCAAAGAAAGTTCATTAATCACGCGTGACAGCTTTATCATAATTTTTAAAAAAGAAAACCGTTCGTAGAAAGCTTTATTTAAAAAAGGACAATGAACATGATGAATAAAAGATAATGATCGTTTTAAATTTGATTGTAACAAGTTGCTTTATCATAAATAAAAATTCGCCTTACTTTTGTTTTGTTTATGGTGGAGGTATAATATTTCATTTAAAGGTTTTTTTTTTTTTCCCCATCACAAATCTTCTGCAAAGAGAACGTAAAGCATACATCCATATATATATATATTTTTTAAAATCTTAAATGATAAAGAATGAAACTTAAAACGGAAGGACGGAAATAATTGAAACACTTGTAAGAAGTGCAGTCAAAAAGTGAAAGACGGACGAGAGGAATGTAAAATAACAATACTGTTACTGTAAAATGTAAGGAAGATTAATCAATGTTGTTAATAATGATATCAAAATATATCAAATACTATTCACACTGTATAATTGTTAACATAAATATATAAATACTGGTATCACCCGATTATAGAACATTAATATTTAGAAAAATATGATGTTTTAATCATTTTTATATTTACTATATATATATTAAACAATAATATGATTAGCACCAATATAAAAAATACTAAGTAATGAAATAGGACCATCATACAGAACGAAAATACACTGCTCGTTATGAGACTCTGTTTTTTATTTCCACATCATAAATCGCCTGCAAAAGGATTGCACAACATAAAATAAACCCATATTACTATAAAAATAAAAAATAAATAAAAATAAATAAATAAATAAATCTTAACGTTAAACAGAAAAAAAAGGATATACATGTAAACACAGTTGAGTCCAGAAGTTTACATACACCCTGGAAATTCAGTGAAATTGTACATTTGCCAAGCATCATAAAATGTACTGTATTTAAAAAAAAATATATGTGGTACAATGGTAAATCTGGTGTCAAACAAATGGGCATATCATGCTCTTTCATGACACTGGCATTTCATCAGGAGCTGAAGAATATTTGAATGCCATTTTCAAAAAAAAATCTTCACCATTTAGACAATTTTTTTTTAAATCTTGACCAAAACATATCATATTTGTGCTCTCTATTTCTCAACATATGCATTTTAGATTTCACCTTTTTTGGTGACATATCATGATAATAAATATAATGTCAATTAAAGATTTGATATTTATATATTGCAAGGAGATGATTTTTGGAAATATATTGACTAATAATAGAATAAATTTAACACAAACATCTCTTTTTTTCTTCAAAGAAAATTCCACATAAAATATACTTTAGTAACATCGTCATCCAATTGAAGTGAAAGAGCTTGATAAGCTCTTTTATTTGATACCAAATTTGTCATGGTACTACTAACAATTCTGAAGATACAATACATTTGGCAAGTGAACAATTTTCATTAAATCTCCTGGACGTATGCATGCGCGTATTCTGGGGGCGGGCTTTACGGGCCAAATGGGCGACAAAATGACCTGAAAGGGGCGCCAAATTGACCTAAGGGGGCGCCAAATCGAGCAGAAAGTTAAAAAACAAAAAACAAACAAACAAAACAAAAACAAAAAAACTAAAAAATTTACATGATTTAGGCCGATCGACCTCTTAAACCTACCCCTACAGGTGATATATGATCTTAGGAATGACCAAGGGCCGAAAAAGCACCTTATTCCCCCCCCCCCTCCCTTATCGCTCGACCAGCGTGACGTGAAAGAATTTGAGTGTACCATTTGGCTCGCCCGTTGTAACGGGGGAAAAAAATAGGATGTACCTTTCTGGATCCACCACTGGGGGGCACCAAAATCAAAATCAGATCGGGCCCCCCGGGGGTGCCAAATCCTGGATACGCGCCTGGTATGTAAACTTCTGGCCTCAACTGTATATAGTTAACTAATTGAAACCTTAGTAAGAAATGCAGTCATAAAGGGCAAGACGGTTGACAGGAGTGTAAAATAAAAATGCTGTTACTGAAAAATATTGAAAATTTACCAATAATGTTAAAAATGATATCAAAATATAGGACCTATAAAATATTATTTAGACTGTATATTTTTCATAAAACATTTTTTCATAAACATAAGTTTACACTAAAAAGAAAAGGGATGCACATTTAGGCATATTGCATATTACCAATACTTATATACAAAACTATGCATACATTACAAATATTTAATCACACTCCATAATTAGGATAGTCGTTTACATATAGGCCTACATTGAGTCTGGACATTTTACATGCATGGACATTATAAATAGGGTGCACACTGAGGCATTGCATATTGACAATGGTTATCACGAGGTTAAACAAAATTATACGTACATTACAAATCTCATGGTAACATGTTCAGTTGATCAGCAAAATATGCATTTAGATTTTCTGACTCAATTGCTGTATATACGTATACGCATAATTTACACATGTTTAGTATATGTATCTATTGTCGTATATGTATCTATTGTCGTATAATTATGTATCTATTGTTGTGAGCTTTGTTTTGTATGTAAAAGTGCCTGGAATAAAAAGAAGAAGAAAAGAAAATACAATTTTTCGGCCTTCGGCAGATATCAACCACAGGGATAGGTCAATTGGGTCGGTCAGTCAATTTTTTCCCTTTTCTTTTTTTTATATATTTTTTTTGTTATGTTGTTGTTGGGGGGGGGGGGGCGGGGGGCGTGGCCCTGGATCCGCGCCTGAATTTACACATACACTCACTGGTATTGTAACATAGCTAAATGTTTGCATTTTTTCATATGTTCAAGTTTTATATGTTGTCATATTTCATTCATGGTCAGAGATTTTGCGAAAATTTTGTATATTCTGAAAGAGGAAACTTGCCCCTTTTCATTTCTGAGATTAGTAAATCCTCAGACAGGGGCACGTTTTAAACAAAGGGGCGACATATGAACAAAGACCCCTAAAATGAAATTCTAAGAGGTGGGAATTATTAGTGAATAAAATTATTAAGAAGGAGTCATATTTCTCACAAAACTGTTAACATGTTTCCATCATGCTAGTGGCAAATTGAAAATTGCCAAAAAGGTAGCACTACAATGACAGACAAAAAGAGGAACACCCGATGAAGATCAATTTATTTCTATCGTTGCCAACTTAAGGAAAAATTAAGTCCCGTATGGCAGAGACGATTTAATGCAAGTTTATTCCACCAAATTCCCAAATTATTGAATTCTTGTAGTACATATAATGTCGTATACAATAGAAACAAAAATTCACACTTTTATTATATTTTGCTGGATATTCACCATCCCTGATTTTGCAATGCATCCTCCTTAACAACGGCGTAACAAGGATAATGGAAATATGTAAACAGTTTGCAGAGAAATTTGACTCCTCCTTAATAATTTTATTCACCGATAATCGCCACCTCTTAAAATTTCATTTTTAGGAGCCTTTGTTCATTTTGTCGCCCCTTTGTTCAGGCGCGTATCCAGGATTTTGCACCCCGGGGGGCCCAACGTGATTTTGGCGCCCCTGTGTACTTTTAAAAAAATGGCGCCCCCCCCCCCCCCCCCCCCCCAAGCAAACATAGGCCTACGGCTGAAATCCATGTTGAAGGATTTTAAGAAGAATTTATTCATTTTTTTTTCTTAAAAAAAAGAAAATATATATACTAATAATTTTAAATACTAATAATAATAATAATGATAATAATAATAATAATAATAATAATAATAATTTTAAATACGAGCGCGAAGCGCGATCGGATTTTTTCTCTCATTTACCACCAGAAAGCATTGAAACTTATGGGTTTCAATTTTGTTTATCTCCTCATCAGAATATCATATGAACGGAAATTGTAATTTGTCCATCAAACGATTTGAAAGCAAGCCATACAAAATTATTCGAAATTTGACCATCAAGTAATGTGTAATCGAACCAATGTAAATTGATGTTTTGCTGGTCATAATCCTCATAATCTGGTCACAAGAAAGAGAAATAGGCGAGCGCGAAGCGCTAGTGGAAATTTGGTGTATCGGAATGATCTGAAAGCGGGACATTTTATGCGTTCCTCCGGAACACAATGTAATAACTCTTGGGAAAATGATGAGAGCGCGAAGCGCGAGCGAAAATTTTGCTCTATGTATAGAGACCAGAAGTTTAGGACCAATTTGGCCTCCATAATTTAAAGACCAATTTGTTGCCCAGCAACAAGTGTTCCCCAGTAAATTTACATGTGAAAGAAAGATGAATTTTTTTATAATTCTGCTTCCCTCCCTAAGTTAAAGATAAATTTGGCACCCCTAAGTTTACGCTCAATTTGGCGCCATACATGTATATTCTAGGTCAATACAAAAGCAAGCGCGAAGCGCGAGCGGAAATTCTGATGCATTCGAATGATTAGAAAACATGACATTTTATGCGTTCCTGAGGAACACAATGTAATAACACATTGGGGAAAATGATGCGAGCGCGAAGCGCGAGCAAAAATTTTGCAATGTAAATACAAACCAGGAGGCATGGAATTTTACAATTTTGCTCTATCTACCATATTTCAAAGAATTGCAATTTGTTGCCCCCGTAGTTTCAGGCAAATTCGGCACACTTCCACAAGTCTAGGATATAGCTGGAGCCCCCATAAGTTAAAAATAAGTTTGGCGCCCCTACATTTGAGCTTAATCTGGCGTCCCTAGGTTTAAGATCACTTTGGCGCCCCTTAACTTCACGTCAAATCGTCACCCCTAATTCTCAGGTCAATTCGGGGCCCCTTAAGTTTCAGATCATTATGGCGCCCCTAGGTTTAATCTTAATTTGGCGCCCCTAATTTTAAGATCAATTTGGCACCCTTTTAATTTCAGGTCAATTCGGCGCTCCTTAAGTTTCAGGTCAATTTGAAATGCATGCAAAAACAAATATAACGTGAAATCAAGTAAATTCAAATGTTTTGATGGTTAGATTCCCATAAATTATATAAATGTAAATTCTGGTAAGAGGAAAAACAAAGGCGAGAGCGAGGAGCGAACGGAAATTTTTAAGTATTCGAATGATTAGAAAACAGAACAGTTTATGCGTTCTTCAAGAACACAATGTAATAACTCAATAAAAAAAAAAAATATGCGAGCGCGAAGCGCGAGCGAAAATTTTGCTACATGGAAGTTGAAAATTTTGCTCTTTATACATAGAGAATATTTTAAAGACCCCTTCTATTTTGTTTGCCGGCCCCCTTAGTTTCGGGTAAATTCGGCACCCTCCCTAAGTTTAGGATAAAGTTGGAGCCCCTAAGTTAAAGTCAAATTTGGCGCCCCTACATTTGAGCTCAATCTGACGTCCGTACGTTTCAGATCATTTTGGCGCCCCTACATTTGAGCTAAATTTTGGCGCCCCTATGTTAAAGGTCGATTTGGCACCCCCTTATTTTAAGGTCGATTTAGCGCCCCTAAGTTTAAGGTCGATTTGGAGCCACCTCCTAAATTTGAGGTCGATTTGGCGCCCCTAAATTTAAGGTCGATTGGGGCCCCTTCTAAATTTAAGCGGATGTTAGCGTCCCTGAATTTTAAGGTCGATTGCGCCCCTAAGTTTAAATTCGATTTGGCTCCCCCTAAATTTGTGGCATTAAATGCCCCTGAGTTCGATTTGGCGCCCCCTAAATTTAAGGTCGATTTAGCGTCCCTGAATTTAGGGTCGATTTGGCGCCCTTTAAGTTTAAATTCGATTTGGCGCCCCAAATTTGTGGTCTATTTAGTGCCCCTAAGTTCGATTTGGCACACCTAAATAAGGTCGATATAGCGCCCCTAAGTTTAAGTCGATTTGGCGCCCCACCATATATTCAGGTCAATTTGTCACCCCTCAGCTTTAGGTCAATGGCGCCCCAACTAAGTTTCGGGTCAATTTGGCGCCCCACGTTAAGCTCATTTTGGCACCCCTCTAAATTTAAATTCGATTAAGCGTCCCCTAAATTTAGCGCCGCTAAGTTTAAGGTCGATTTGGCGCCCCCTCTCTAAATCAAGGTCGATTCAGCGCCCCTATGTT
The DNA here is from genome assembly GCA_940671915.1 of Paracentrotus lividus. NCBI lineage: Eukaryota > Metazoa > Echinodermata > Echinoidea > Camarodonta > Echinidae > Paracentrotus > Paracentrotus lividus. The sequence goes on from CALNVZ010002931.1 coordinate 145,907, forward strand.
GCAGCTCAATTTGGCGCCCTTACTTAGTTCAAGGTCGATTCGGCGCCCCTAAGTTTAATATCAATTAGGCGCCCCCTCAGCTCAGGTCAATTTGGCGCCCCACCTAAGTTTCGGGTCAATTTGGCGCCCCTACGTTAAAGCTCAATTTGGTGCCCCGTAGTTTAATGTCGATTTGGCGCCCCCAAAATTTAAGGTCGATTTCTTTTTGTTTAAGGCGCGTCCCCCCTCCCCCCTTTCCCCTCCCTCCCCCCCCCCCTTTCCCTCCCCCTTCTCTCCCTCTCTCTCTCTCTCTTTCTTTCCTCTTTTCCCTTTTTTTCCTTTCTCTTTTTTTTCGCCTTTTTTTATCTTCTTTTTTTTCCCTTTCCCTTTCTCCCCTTTTCCTCCTCTTTTCGGCGCCCCTGCGCGCCCCCCGGGGCCCGGCCGTAAAGCCCCCCCCCCAGAATACGCGCATGTTGTTTAAAAAAAGTGCCACTGTCTGAGGATTTAATGATCTCAGGAAAGTCTCCTCAATCAAAATATACAAACAAGTTACAAAATCTCTGGCCATTAATGAAATATGACAATATATAAAAGACTTGTAAATATGAAAAAATGCACGCATTTAGCTATGTTGCAATACCAGTGCTAATGCGGCGGTCACAACTCGTCGTAGGCTACGGGGCACGTGTCATCTACGTAGCCTGCGTTGCATGTACAATGCACGTACAGGCTCTGGGTCAACTTCTGCGATTCCTGCGTTTCTGTAGTAAGTGTACATGCGCGTATTCTGGGGGGGGGGGGCTTTACGGGCCCGGGCCCCCCGGGTGGGCGCCAAATTTACCTTAGGGGGGCGCCAAATCGAGCAAAATATGAAGAAAAAAAATATATATATATATATACATGATTTGAGCAGATTTACTGCCGAAACCTACCCCTACAGCTAATATACTACCTTTTGGCTGGCCGAAGGCGGAAAAATTTCAAAACCCAGTGAGTGTACATGTATTTATATGTGCATGTATACATATAACCATGAGGACAACAGGAATGTTATTTCCTTAAGCGGCGGTCACAACTCGTCGTAGGCTACGGGGCACGTGCCATCAACGTAGCCTGTGTTGCATGTACAATGCACGCACATGTCCTGGGTCAACTTCTGCGATTCCTGCGTTTCTGTAGTAAGGGTATGGGAAAAAACTTCCTGGACGTCGTACAGGCAACGTGCCCGCATGGCACAAACGCTGCACGAATTTTCTACAAAATCCATCGTAGGGAGTTGCACGTCGAAGGTACGGCGAGTTGTGACCGCCGCATTATGCTGCAGTCACACAGACACTTACGTATAGATACGTTTGTGTTGTTTTAATTTTATTTCTTCTTCTATTCTATCATTTCTTATGTATTTCTTTGTTTTACTTGATGAACGAAATTATCAATATTTCCACTGCTGACTATGACGGGGAGGCATCCGTGGGGATCTGCAGAAAAGAAAATAATTTTTGGACGCAACCGGACGTAACTCAACGTAAGTGTCTGTGTGACTGTAGCATAACGAGCTCTATATACCTTTACACTGCAACTTTAAAACTAATTTCAAAATTGTACTAATTCTAAAATTAAGTAACTGTGATGTACAGTCTGTGTCAAATAAAATGGTACATAACAAGTGGAAAACATTTTATAAAGTATGATTATTAATCACATTCTAAAAGTGTTTGATATTTCCATAAAATAGGAAAATCAGGCTTTCTTTTGCACTTTTTTCGTCCCATTTAGTGCGGTAGATCTTGAGATATGACCAGTTTTCTATAATCAAGAAAAAAAATGTAATTTGCGCATGCTTTTCTATGCGTTTCGCACATAATTCAACGCACCGGAACAATGGACGTGTGTTATTTCGAAAAGCTCATGGTCGCACAAAATTTAGCATAACTTTTGTTTTACAAAAGCAAATTATACAAAATAAAGTGCATTAGCAAGAAGAATCATTTGGTTTTAAGTTGGTACCACAAGTACACATCAATTGAGAAGATATAATACCTAAAAAAAAAATTTCCCGACGGTACCATTTTTTTAATATATATAATTTAGTATAATGATTTCGTGATATATTTATATATATTACAACATTTCAACCGCATGAATATTAACTAGTACACCTTCCAATGCAAAATACCGTATATATTTACACTTGTAATTTGAACCAATTCAAAATATCTTGTCATATCTACATTAGGCAAGCCTGATCAGTTTGTCACGAGCGGAAATGTTCTAAATTTTCAGAGTTTGACGGCCTGTAAAAAATAATCGAGAAATATTTAATATTTTTGTGTTTCACAGTAAAGGATGTGCCAAACGACGGCAAAAATTCTGGTTGCTATTGATACCTACGTGCTAAAAATAGAATCCTTTAAATGTTCAAGGTCAGGGACAGATGAAATTTACTGATCATGCTTCGACCTAACTTGGACTCTTTAATTGGTATCATTTCTCTGTGATTAGTTTCATGGATCTTCCATTTCTTATACCGATTGAGTCAGAAAAAACTTTACACCTAGGAAAATGTCAATAAAAAGAAAAACCAATTCATAAACCTCATAATATTATACATATTCTGAAAGAGTAAGGAGGAGTTACTCTTTCAGAATAGGTATAATAAATTGGGGTTTATCAATTTGGGTTTTTTTTAATAATTTTTTTTAGGTGTAAAGATTTTTCTGACTCACTCGGTAGAACAAAATGATTCATTTGTCATTTTATTCAAAAACATGGATAAACCTCCAAGCAATCATTACAGCATGCAAGAAAGAAGAAATCTCCTCCGTCTAACTTTTCCTCCATTTTAAACGAAGTGATTGCCCTAAGAAATTTTTGAATTTCAATAATCTTTACTACATTATGTCATATCTTACAAGATTGACATGATAATTACTGATTAATTAATAATAATATGTATATATATATATATATATATATATATATATATATATATATATATTTTTTTTTTTTTTTTTTTTTTTTTTTTTTTTTTTTTTTTTTTTTTTTTTTTTTTTTTTTTTTTTTTTTTTTACATAGCCGTAAGGCAAGTTTCTGTTTTTTATACAATAAATTGGGCCAATTTTCACCCACAGTTGGTTACATTTTCTTTTCTATACAAAAGATGTATATTAATGTTGAACTTCGTTATTTGTACACTATACTTTGACAACATTTTAAAATGAGATGATAAACAATGCTGGAAATACAAATACCCAACCTGATTGTATCATCATGAAAGAGAAAAGTATAGCCTGTGTTTTCACCTATTAATTTGAAATGTTGGTCAGTCATGCATGTCAATGCATCAGTTCAGTCAATGATTATGAATAAATAAGTGCATTAATGCATATTTTAAAACCTTTCTGTGGTCATTGAAGCGTAACTCGCAATGCTTCAATAATCATGATTTCTTTTTCCTGAAAGATGAGATGACATGCTTTTATTTGATATGAAATTCTGATACTTTTCGTTGATTTTATTCATTTTGACAGGAAATAAAATAGTTTTTAAAAATAATCTAATTGCAACCCCTGTACAAAAGTCAATGAGACAACAGTAGTCAGACATTCATTCATCTAAAATCGATTGCAAAATGAGTAATAGAGGTTGAAATACTAAGCATAATTATGTATTGCAAAAAAAAAATCTTGTATTTTTGTATAAATCGATTAATACAAATCCTTTACTTTCATTAACGTTATAGTGGTGGCCAAATTATTATTAGAACACCTTGCATATCTAAGAGATTTTAGATGTTTTTTATTCTGTTTGTCATTAAATGCCTATAAAATGGTTTGAATATTTACAAAATTCATCATTATGCTTTAAAAACTGTAGAATATAGTCAACATAAGTAAACAATTTTGACCAAGCCTTTTGATCTTGCTCTTTTGTGCTGTCTAAAAAAAATCTAAAAATCTCACAACTATCCGTATCAAATTGTCATAACTTTAAAATTCCACCTCCTTTACCATGTCTAAATTTCTGAAATTCGGCAACTATTTGAGGCATCTTAAAATGATGAAGCCTACCTAGTTTCATACCTCTATGTTTAATACTTTTTTTAGTTATTGGCATATGAAATTGTCATTTCACGTATCTGTGACGTATACATGTGATATACAGTCTATGGGAGAACTGACTGCGCATAGCGCAACGATATAATTTATGAAGCTGCGTATCCGATGGTCGAAACTATACAAATTTGGTATCAAAATATGCTTAAGACCCTATGCTAAAACGTTATAAAAGCATGTGGCACAAGAAGACTATCCTTAATCTTAGTCCCGCGAATGCATGCACAGAGGGGTTCTGGATCCCACCCAGCAAACACAAAACGTTTTAAAAACGTTCATATAACGTCCAAGTTGGACTTCCAATATGTGAAAAAATAATGGTTCCAAAAAGAACGTTTTTAAACGTTCTTTGGACGTTACAAAATGGAACGTTTTAATCAAAACGTTCACAAAACGTTTTATTGGAAACCTTATAACGAGACATATTTTATTGAACGTTTTCTGAACGTTTTTAAAACGTCCAAATAGGACTTTATGCAAATGAGTGGTAATTTGCATATAATACGTTATACATATGGAAATAAACGTTTTTAATGATTTTTTGTCTATTTAGCAGTAATAAATTCATGTTTTGGTGTTTCGTTTTATTGTAATATTGTTCAGAAACACACATAAAGATTAAAAAACACTAATTCGGTATTGGAATGTACTAACATAACAAATAAAGTAATAAATAACCATTACAAACGATACTTTCAATAAAATATAAATTTACTGGAGTATTATTTAGTCTTAAATCAAAATAAATCCAACTCAAGTCTGCCCTTTAAGCATGATTTTGATTGGAGGAACTTCACTCCTAAGTGCCATTCCACAATTTGGCCAAGAGCTTGAGGTGCAAATAACATATTTTTATCTATTACATTGTTTACATAAGTTCTTAATAGGTTCTACAAACGTTCCTATAGACATTCTTAAAACGTTTTCGTAACGTTCCAAAGGTTTTCTGGACGTCCGCAGAACGTTTTCGGAACGTTTTAAAGGTTTTCTGGACGTCCGCAGAACGTCCATGGAACGTTCCAAAGGTTTTTTAAAGGTTTTCTGGACGTCCCTAGAACGTCCACAGAACGTTGTAAAAGGTTTTTGGACTTTTATAAGGTTCCAAAGGTTTTCTACAGGTCCTTCTAAATTTTCGAAAGGTTCTTTTTGGGTTTTTAAACGTTTAGAAAACGTTTTCTAAACGTCCATTTGGAACGTTTTATTAACGTCCAAAACCTTCCACAAAAGTACGTTTTCTAAACGTTTTGACAAAACGTCCATAGAACGAACTTGGAACGTTCTTAAAACGTTCAGAGAACGTCCAATTGTTAGCTGGGCATAGACTTTGTGTGGCTTTGGGTGATTATAAGCACATCGTAATTCTCATTTATATTCATAATATGAATATACTACATGTAGGCACAAGAGATAATGCATTTGATAGAGTATGATAGGCACATTGCAATTCTCATATTATGTTCATAATATGAATATACTTTAAGACACAAGCGATAATGCGTTTGATTATAAGTATAATAATATCTATATAATCCATATACATCTAAAGATTACAATGTGCAATTTTTGGAAATGGGCATAGAGAATTGACCCTCATTATAGACAGTTGGCTTATTCGAGATGCAAAACAAAAATCAAAATGAAATATTCATATAACCTCGATAAGGCTAGTTGTCTACTAACTACATATGGAACAGATATGTGACATCTAGGCCTATGAAGGTTTGATGAATTTGGGCCCAGATAATTAAAAAATAAGAAAGTTATGAGCAATTGAAAGTTGAGATCTCTGAGGATATAGGAAATCTCCTATTGGTAACATGGTCATTTTTCGTGTGCATGATATATTTTAAGTCTTTTATATATTTACACATCTTCCCATAAAAAGATTCTCTATTCTACCTTTAGGATTGGGGAAAGAGATGATTTTAGTAAAATGTGTACAACAGAAATAGAAAATTTTTCTGAAACTTTGATCAATATGTTTCTGTGGTTTGTTTCCATTCACTGTAGCCTAATGTCTCTGAGGGGTTAATTCCCTTTTAATAAGGTACGTAAATATAAATTCACCTAAGAATGCCACACTGGGAGCACCTTTAAAGTTGTAGCTTTGTCCCGGGGGTCACTCAAAGACAAAATAGCTACCGTACCCATGACCGTCCCCACAGCCTGAAAATGCACCCTAAACGTCTCCTTGCACAAAGTCAAATTTGCACCCCTAGTATTACTATTCGATATCAGACATTTTTTGTCTTGTTTGTCTATTTTGTCAATACCGCTGAAATGGGCTATCCGCCGTATTCTTATTATAAAATGTATTATGTATAATGTATTGTTTTACGGAAATAAAAACAAACGAACAAAACAGGAAAAAACGTGCCCTAAAAGGCGTAAACACCGTGAAATTTAGTGCCTAAAATAGCTATTTGAGCTGAAAACATCCCTATTTTTAAAAACACTTCTAAACATAAACGTCGACGACACTGGATGGCTAAAAATAAACCCTTTTCGACGATTTTTTATGGGGGGGGGGGGGGGGCACGCATGCGTAGCACATAATGTGATAGTGAGCCCCCCCCCCAGAACTTTGTACCTTTACCACTATGGTCATATTTAAGGTGCAGCTTTGTACCTATAGGCCTACAACTAAGACTAACTTTAAAGTTCTAAGATGCACTTCATACGTTCAAGTTGCACTTTTATTGTGCTCCCAATGTGGCATTGGTCTAGTCCTCAATGAACCTACAGATGGCATTTGGCACTACAAGCAATAGTAAATAAATACACATATAAATGAATTTAGAAAATAAAATGCTCCAAATTTTATGAGCCACTATCATGCTTTCTAATGTAATTACTTATTCACTTTGCCATAAAGTTTAGAAATGTCGTCATCCTTTACCTCTTCTCTTCCAGGCTTTTTACGGACAGGAGGA
>CALNVZ010002931.1:153033-167238 GCA_940671915.1 Paracentrotus lividus
AATTCTCTATGCCCTTTTCCAAAAATTGCACATTGTAATCTATAGATGTATATGGATTATATAGATATTATTATACTTATAATCAAACGCATTATTCATATCATGAACATAATATGAGAATTGCAATGTGCCTATCATACTCTATCAAATGCATTATCTCTTGTGCCTACATGTAGTATATTCATATTATGAATATAAATGAAGATTACGATGTGCTTATAATCACCCAAGGCCACACAAAGTCTATGGGATCCAGAACCCCTCTGTGCATTCGCGGGACTAAGATTAAGGATAGTCTTTTTGTGCCACATGCTTTTATAACTTTTTAGCATAGGGTCTTAAGCATATTTTGATACCAAATTTGTATAGTTTCGACCATCGGATACGCGGCTTCATATATCGTCGCGCTATGCGCGGTTAGCTCTCCCATAGACTGTGCACTGAAAACCTAACCTCGTCCGTCAATGGACCGACTAGCTTTAAAGCTAGTCGGTCAAGACGGACTAGTTTCAAAGCTAGTCTGCCATGTTAGTCCGTCAAGACGGACTAGCATACAACTGAATCTACATCTCTCAACTTGACGGACGAGCTTTAAAGCTCGTCGCGTCAGAGCTTGATGGCTAGTCCAACGACGTTTGACCGACTAGGTCGAAAAAAGTAGGCGTTGGTAGGACAGTTACCACATTAGAATGACTGACTAGCTTTTGTTCGATAGGCAAAATAGTTTGGCAGAATGTACAAGCTTTCAATGTGATCGCTTCTCATTTATCTCTGTTTTAAGCGAGGCATAATTCACGGGTTAATACATTGCTGAAACAAAGGTTTGTTTTCGCTTGAACAACTCTGAAAGCTTACGGAGACATAACATCTATCATGACAAGTATCAATTCACGAGTAAGCCGGTAGAATTCTTCTAACTAGATTGTTCTGCGTCATTCTTCAGATGTACTCACAGAGCCTAATTTAGATGATACACTATGCTTTAATACTGTATAAGAAGAGCTCATAAGAAAACGCTCAGGTAATGTTCCATTAGACGAATTCGCTGCGTGTTGAATTCTCCGCGCTTAGACATACAACAGGTCTGAATGAAGTTGGAGTACAATCAACTATTCTCAACAAAGGTTGTTTGGCCACAATTCCTGAGAGGCATGTATAGACGATGAGGCCGAAATAAGGCGAGATAATGGGACCTGTGACAAGTATGCCATTCACCATATTTCGACGGAGTAGGTTATGAGAATATTTCCATTCTTTAAGGCCCGTGTGCCCGACTCGAACGGGAGGATTAAATTGCGGATGAGTTGCGTAATTACAAATTTCCGTGTCATCGCGCAACAAAAAAACAAAAACAAAACAACAATCCGGCTAATCTTGCAAACGGCAAATCAGTCCTAAAGAGCGCAGTGGGACCGCCGCCTTTGAAATTAACAGGCTATGATACTTCGTTACTATAGAAACCCATGAACCGTCTATTCTTATAGATTGCTGGTGAATGCCGTGCTTAGCAACAGCGGAAGTGAATAGAAAGTGGGTACAATGCGGCATTTGCGAAAGGCATTCACTATGTACGTGTATTAGTTAATTATCTGTATGTGAATTCCATTTTATGAGCAAACTGTAGCAGACGCACACTGGATATACCCGTCGTAAGCTTAAGATTTTGATTAAAATGGCGATCTCTCTTCTGTGACATGAATGTGTGAGTACTCTTTTTTATTCTTATGTTTCAGTTCATAGATAGCGTTATTTTTTCAAGCTATAGATTAATGCTATAATATGCACCGAACGTCGAAATAATAGTCATAAATAATTTATGTCAATTGTGCCAAATGATTTGAACAATACGTGTATTGTCACACGAGTACATCACTTAAAAATTATGAAGATTGAAATTTAATTCTAAATAATAAATATAGGCGCCACTTGTTCTTTTTAGATTACTTGTATCTGAAAGAAAAGAAATATTGATTAGAGGCGCGAACTTTGGGATTCTGAAGTGGCTCTCAAAGGACAAGTGGTATACGACCGAAAAATTGCATAAAGCCAGGTAGGGAAGGGGCCCGGTGAAAACGAACGACAAAGTCATTGGCAAGTGTGATTCGGCAAAGCCGATGACGGTGCGACTGTCGCGCCGTGCGCCCGGCTCCCGTGCCCTGCATTATTTTGTTAATTGCCATAATGTCAACTAATTGTGCCTCCTGTATTAATTCCTGTCTTCTGATTTATATCATCATAATAAAATGTTTATTTATTTATTTTTTTATTTTTTATTTATTTATTTTTTGCTCAAATTCTTGTGACAAAATGCATGTTTTTAATCGTATCTTTATAATGTCTTCTAATATTTCAGATTTGACGTCTCTGACCAGTGGTGAAGCCATATTGACCTCGTCCGTCATGCTAGTCTGTCAAGACAGCAGCAAGAACATCGCGGCAGAAAAGCGCGACGGACTAGCTTTTACACCATGACCGACTAGCTGTAAAGCTAGTCCTGCTCAAAAGCTCGTCAGTCTGGGCATCACTACGACTAGCTTTTAGGCTAGTCCGTCAAACTAGTCGGTCACGATGGACGAGCTTTAGAATTAGTCCGTCGTGACCGACGAGCATTAAAACTAGTCCGTCTTGACGGACTAACTTGACGGACTAGGAGTTTTAAAGCTAGTCCGTAATAACCGGGTTGTGTTGAAGGAAAACTAGTCTGTCGTGACCGACTAGCTTTAAAGCTAGTCAGTCTGGGCATCACTACGACTAGCTTTAAAGCTAGTCGGTGTACCCGTTTAGGTTTTCAGTGTGTATTACATGTATACGTCACAGATACGTGAAATGACAATTTCATATGCCAATAACTCAAAAAGTATTAAACATAGAGGTATGAAACTTGGTAGGCTTCCTCATTTTAAGATGCCTCAAATAGTTGCCGAATTTCAGAAATTAAGACGTGGTGAAGGAGGTGGTATTTTAAAGTTATGACAATTTGATACTGATAGTTGTGAGATTTTTAGATTTTTTTAGACAGCACAAAAGAGCAAGATGAAAGGCTTGGTCAAAATTGCTCACTTATGTTGACTATATTGTACAGTTTTTAAAGCATAATGATGAATTTTGTAAATATTCAAACCATTTTTTAGGCATTAATGGCAAACAGAATAAAAAACATCTAAAATGTCTTAGATATGCAAGGTGTTCTAATAATAATTTGGCCACCACTATAACGTTAATGAAAGTAAAGGATTTGTATTAATCGATTTATACAAAAATACAAGATATTTTTTTTTTGCAATACATAATTATGCTTAGTATTTCAAACTCTATTACTCATTTAGATGAATGAATGTCTGACTACTGTTGTCTCATTGACGTTTGTTCAGGGGTTGCAATTAGATTATTTTTAAAAAAATATTTTATTTCCTGTCAAAATGAATAAAATCAACGAAAAGTATCAGAATTTCATATCAAATGAAAGCATGTCATCTCATCTTTCAGGAAAAAAAAAATTATGATCATTGAAGCATTGCGAGTTACGCTTCAATGACCACAGAAAGGTTTGAAAATATGCATTAATGCACTTATTTATTCATAATCATTCATGCATGACTGACCAACTTTTCAAATTAATAGGTGAAAACACAGGCTATACTTTTCTCTTTCATGATGATACCATCAGGTTGGGTATTTGTATTTCCAGCATTGTTTATCATCTCATTTTAAAATGTTGTCAAAGTATAATGTACAAATAACGAAGTTCAACATTAATATACATCTTTTGTATAGAAAAGAAAATGTAACCAAATGTGGGTAAAAATTGGCCCAATTTATTGTATAAAACAGAAACTTGCCTTACGAAATATATATATATATATAAGTGCGATGAGACTCAACTTTTTGGACATATATATATATATATATATATATATATATATATATATATATATATATAATTATTATTAACTAATCAATGATTATTATGTCAATCTTGTAAGATATGACATAATGTAGTAAAGATTATTGAAATTCAAAAATTTCTTATTTCTAGCATGCTGTAATGATTGCTTGGAGGTTTATCCATGTTTTTGAATAAAATGACAAATGAATCATTTTGTTCTACGAGTGAGTCAGAAAAATCTTTGCACCTAAAAAAAAATTAAAATAAAACCAAATTTATATACCCCAAATTATTATATCTATTCTGAAAGGGTAACTCCTCCTTACTCTTTCAGAATATGTATAATATTTTGGGGTTTATGAATTGGTTTTCTTTTTATTGTCATTTTCCTAGGTGGAAAGTTTTTTTTCTGACTCACTCGGTATAAGAAATGGAAGATCCATGAAACTAATCACAGTTCCAGTTAGGTCGGAGCCTGATCAGTAAATTTCATCCGTCCCTGACCTTGAACATTTAAAAGATTCTATTTTTAGCACGTAGGTATCAATGACAACAAGAATTTTGCCGTCGTTTGGCACATCCTTTACTGTGAAACACAAAAATATTAAATATTTATCGCTATTTTTTCACAGGCCGTCAAACTCTGAAAATTTAGAACATTTCCGCTCGTGACAAACTGATCAGGCTTGCCTAATGTAACAATATATAACAAGATATTTTGAATGGGTTCAAATTACAAGTGTAAATATATACGGTATTTGCATTGGAAGGTGTACTAGTTAATATCCATGCGGTTGAAATGTTGTAAATATATAGGAATATATCACGAAATCATTATACAGTCTGTCTAAGAAAATGGTACCGTCGGGAATTTTTTTTTTAGGTATAAATTTTTTTCAATTGATGTGTGTTTGTGGTACCAACTTAAGACCAAAAGATTCTTCTTGCTGATGCACTTTGTGTAATTTGCTTTTGTAAAACAAAAGTTATGCTAAATTTTGTGCGACCATGAGCTTTTCGAAATTGCACACGTCCATTGTTCCGGTGCGTTGAATTTATGGCTATTATATATGTGCGAAACGCATAGAAAAGCATGCGGAAATTACATTTTTTCTTGATTATAGAAAACTGGTCATATCTCAAGATCTACAGCACCAAATGGGACGAAAAATTGCAGAAGAAAGCCTGACTTTCCCACTTTACGGAAATATCAAACACTTTTAGAATGTGTTTAATTATCATACTTTAAAAAAAATGCTTTCCACTTGTACCATTTCATTTGACACAGACTGTATTACATTACAATTACTTAATTTTAGAATTAGTACAATTTTGAAATTAGTTTTAAAGTTGCAGTGTAAAGGTATATACCAGGCGCGTATCCAGGATTTTGCACCCCGGGGGGCCCGACGTGATTTTGGCGCCCCTGTGTACTTTTCAAAAAATGGGGCTCCCCCCCCCGCCGAGCAAACATAGGCCTACGGCTTAAATCCATATATATATATATAGGCCTATATACTAATAATTTTAGATACGAGCGCGAAGCGCGATCGGATTTTTTTCTCTTCTTTACCACCAGAAAGCATTGAAACTTAGGAGTTTCAATTTCGTTTAGCTCCTCATCAGAATATCATATGAACGGAAATTGTAATTTGTCCATCAAAACGATTTGAAAGCAAGCTTTACAAAATTATTCGAAATTTGACCATCAAGTCATGCATAATCGAACCAATGTAAATTGATGTTTCGTATAGCATTAACACACGCCCGAGCGTGCGTTAGCGGTGAATGCAGTGCACCGCGAGATAGCTTTGGATAGGGGTCGCGCTGCAACGAGCCGCAGGCGAGTGCAGCTGCGCCCCATCCGAAGCATCGAGCGATCACTGCATTTACGTTTAATCGCACAATACAGGGAAGTGTGTTAACGCTTTTATAAAATTGCGACATTGCTCTAGTAGATCTTGAGTTACTTACCAAAAAAATTCCAAGGGATTATCCCTTGGAATTTTTGGTAAGTAGCTCAAGATCTACATCACGATCGTCATCCAAGAAAGTAAACAAAACACGGAAAAGACCCGGATGTATGTGTTATCACTTTTTTTGCGCCGCAAAATGCACGGTGGTGCATTGCATCGAAAATTCAGCATGCACACGTGACGCGTTTTGACCAACCACGATGCGTAAAATCACAGAGCTATTTTATAACAGGTCATAATCTTCATAATCTGGTTACAAGAAAGAAAAATAGGCGAGCGCGAAGCGCGAGCGGAAATTTGATGCATTGGAATGATCTGAAAGCGGGACATTTTATGCGTTCCTCAGAAACACAATGTAATAACGCTTGGAAAATGATACGAGCGCGAAGCGCGAGCGAAAATTTTGCTCTATCATGTATACAGACCAGAAGTTTAGGACCAATTTGGCCTCCATAACTTAAAGACCAATTTGTTGCCCAGCAACGAGTGTTCCCCAGTAAGTTTATATGTGAAAGAAAGATGAATTTGTATCTATGTATCTATATATAATTCTGCTTCCCTCCCTAAGTTTAAGATAAATTTGGCACCCCTAAGTTTAAGCTCAATTTGGCGCCGTACATGTATATTTTAGGTCAATTTAATGTTCTTTTGTTTAAAATCAATTTGGTGCCCCTTAGTTTCAGGTCAATGTGAAATGCAAAAAATGTAATGTGTAACTAAATAAATGTATAAATGTATTGATGGTATAACATAATGTAAATTCTCTCAAGAGGAAAAAAAAAAGTGAGCCCGAAGCGCGAGCGAAAATTCTGATGCATTCGAATGATTATGCGTTCCTCAGGAACACAATGTAATAACACATTGGAAAAAATGATGCGAACGCGAAGCGCGAGCGAAAATTTTGCAATGTAAATACAGACCAGGATGCATGGAATTTTTAAATTTTGCTCTATCATATTTTAAAGAATTGCAATGTGTTACCCCTGTATAGTTTCAGGCGAATTCGGCACACTTCCACAAGTCTAGGATATAGTTGGAGCCCCTATAAGTTGAAGATAAATTTGGCGCCCCTACATTTGAGCTCAATCTGGCGTCCATAGGTTTAAGATCAATTTGGTGCCCCTTAACTTCAGGTCAAATCGTCGCCCCTAATTTTTAAGGTCAATTCGGGGCCCCCTAAGTTTCAAATCATTTTGGCGCCCATCTTAATTTGGCGCCCCTAATTTTAAGATCAATTTGGCACCCTCTTTACTTCAGGTCAATTCGGCGCTCCTTAAGTTTCAGGTTAATTTGAAATGCAAAAACAAATGTAACGTGAAATCAAATAAATTCAAATGTTTTGATGGTTAGAATCCCATAAATTATAAAAAAATGTAAATTCTCGTAAAAGGAAAAACAAAGGCGAGAGCGAGGAACGAACGGAAATTTTGAAGTATTCGAATAATTAGAAAACAGAACAGTTTATGCGTTCCTCAAGAACACAATGTAATAACTCAATAAAAAAATATGCGAGCGCGAAGCGCGAGCGAAAATTTTTCTACATGGAAGTTTAAAACTTTGCTCTTTCTACATAGAGAACATTTCAAAGACCCCTTCTGTTTGTTTGTTTTTTGCCCCCTCAGTTTCTGGTAAATTCGGTACCCTCCCTAAGTTTAGGATAAAGTTGGAGCCCCTAAGTTAAAGTTAAATTTGGCGCCCCTGCATTTGAGCTCAATCTGACGTCCCTAAGTTTAAGATCATTTTGGCGCCCCCTTAACATCGGGTCAATTCGGCGCTTCGTAAGTTTCAGATCATTTTGGCGCCCCTATGTTAAAGGTCGCTTTGGCACCCCTCTAAGTTTAAGTTCGATTTGGCGCCCCCTAATTTTAAGGTCGATTTAGCGCCCCTAAGTTTTAGGTCGATTTGGAGCCCTTTCCTAAATTCAAGGTCGATTTGGCGCCTCAAAATTTAAGTCGATTTGGCGACCCCTAAATTTAAGTCGATATATAAGCATATAGCCATTAAAGTTTTCAAGAAGGTCATTGGCGCTGAAATACCCTTCTAGTTAAGTCCCTGTTGGCCCCCAGTGAGTTGAAGTCTGATTTTGGCTGCCCTACTTTATTGGGCTATTTAGTGCCCCTATCGATTTGGCGCCCCTTAAATTTAGAGGTCGATATAGCGGCCCGGGCATTGAAGTAGTTAAGTAAAGCGATTTTGGGAGCGCCCGTTCCTAATTTTCAGGTCGATTTGGCCCGTCAAAATTTCAAGGTCGATTTGGCGCCCTCCTTGCTCGAAATTTAGGGTCCCTTTGGGGCGCCCAGTAGTCTGAGTGTTCGAATTTGGCGTCCCGTAAATGTATGGTCTATTTTAGTGCCCCTAAGTTCGATTTGGCGCCCACTGCCTATAACTTTAGGTCGAATATGCGCCCTAAGTTTCAGGTCAGATTGGCGCCCCAGCCTATTGTTTCAGGTCAATTTGGCGCCCCCTCCTAAATCTAAGGTCGACTCGGCACCCCACCTATGTTGCAGGTCAATTTGGGGCCCCTATGTTTAATTTGGCACCCCTTAGTTTAAGGTCGAGTCGGCGCCCCCCTAAATTTAAAGTCAATTTGGCGCCCATACTTAGTTCAAGGTCGATTAGGTGCCCCTAAGTTTAATATCAATTAGGCGCCCCCTCAGCTTCAGGTCAATTTGGCGCCCCACCTAAATTCGGGTCAATTTGGCGCCCCTACGTTTAAGCTCAATTTGGCGCCCCCGTAGCTTAATGTCAATTTGGCGCCCCCTAAATTAAAGATCGATTTGGCGCCCCTAAGTTTAAAATTTGGCGCCCCTTAGTTTACTGTCGATGGCGCCCCTAAATTTGTTTAAGGGCGCCCCCTCCCCTCTTCCCCTTCCCCTCTCTTTCTCTCTCTCTCTCTCTTTTTCTTCCTTCCTCTTCCCCCCTTTTTTCCCTTTCTCTTTTTTTCCTCCTTTTTTTCTTCTTTCTTTTTTCCCCCTCCTCTTTTCGGCGCCCCCCTGCGCGCCCCCGGGGGGCCCGGGCCCGTAAAGCCCCCCCCCCCCCAGAATACGCGCATGTATACGGTAGAGCTCGTAAGGAAATAACACTCCTGTTGTCCTCATGGTTATATGTATACATGTACATTCACTTAGCATTGGTATTGCAACATAATTAAATGTGTGCATTTTTTCATATTTACAAGTCTTTTATATATTTTATATTTCATTCATGGCCAGAGATTTTGCAATTTTGTTTGTATGTTTTAATTGAGGAGACTTTTCCCTTGACATACCTGAGATCAGTAAATCCTCAGACAGGGGCATTTTTTTTAAACAAAGGGGCGACAAATGAACAAAGGCCCCAAAAAATGAAATTTTAAGAGGTGGGGATTATCGGTGAATAAAATTATTAAGGAGGAGTCAAATTTCTTTGCAAACTGTTTACATATTTCCATGATCCTTGTTACGCCGTTGCTAAGGAGGATGCGTTGCAAAATCAGGGATGGTGAATATCCAGCAAAATATAATAAAAGTGTGAAAATTTTTATTTCTATTGTAAACGACATTATATTCTCGACAAGAATTCAACAGTAATTTGGGAATTTGGTGGAATAAACTTGCATTAAATCGTCTCTGCAATACGGGACTTAATTTCTCCTTGGCAACGATAGAAATAAATTGATCTCCATCGGGTGTTCCTCCTTTTGTCTGTCATTGTAGTGCTATCTTTTTGGCAATTTTTAATTTGCCACTAGCATGATGGAAACATGTTAACAGTTTTGTGAGAAATATGACTCCTCCTTAATAATTTTATTCACTAATAATCCCCACCTCTTAGAATTTCATTTTAGGGGTCTTCGTTCATATGTCGCCCGTTTTTAAAAAAAAAAGGTGCCCCTGTCTGAGGATTTACTGATCTCAGAAATGAAAAGGGGCAAGTTTCCTCTTTCTGAATATACAAAATTTTTGCAAAATCTCTGACCATGAATGAAATATGACAACATATAAAAGACTCGAAAACATGAAAAAAATGCAAACATTAAGGTATGTTGCAATACCAGTGCTAAGTGAGTGTATGTGTAAATACAGGCACGGATCCAGCCCCCCCCCAACAACAACAACAACAAAAAAAGGAAAAGGGAAAAAATTGACTGACCGACCCCATTGACCGGCCCTGTGGTTGATATCTGCCGAAGGCCGAAAAATTGTAACGCTTATCGCTCGGGTGTAAAATAACCAAAATATCAAATAAATTTGAGCCCCCCTATCATCAAATCCTGTAAATATATATTTTTTTGGCGCTGCTCAGCGGCGACACGTTCACATTTTAGATATGCAACTGAACAAATTTTCCAATGTACTGAACTTTGGACCTGGTAATTAAATGAAACGAAATGTATATTTATACGGGTGTCCATGATGAGAAAATAATTCTAAATTTTTCAACATCGAATAATAACTTTATGAACATACAAAACTATCTTTGAAACCTTAAATGAGGACATAATTAGTCACAAATGTTTGTGCAAAAGTAAATTTATAATTCTAGATTTTAGCTCTGAATTTATAAGATTTTATTAAAATAAAATCTGAGGGGGCCGTAGGTTCAATTACGGGACACGCGAACGTATCGCGAAAGATGAAATGTCGACGCCAACAGCCTTGTTTATGCGTCTTTTTTTCCTCCCCCAGTATTTATATATACAAAACAAAACAAAACAAAGCTCACTACAAACAATAGGTAGTGAATATGTGTAAATTATGCGTATACGTATATACAGCAATTGAGTCAGAAAATCTAAATGCATATTTTGCTGATCAACTGAACATGTAACCATCAGATTTGTAATGTACGTATAATTTTGTATAACCTCGTGATAACCATGGCCCTACTAGAAATGGACGTCCGACGCCACTATAATTTATGCAAAGACATGGTACTTTGAAAGAACTCTCAGTAACATTCTTTGCATAAAAACTCTCTTTGATCGCATGAGTTCCGCCGACAATCTTGGCGAGATGATAAATAATTTCAATGACAAAATATAAAA
Source organism: Paracentrotus lividus (assembly GCA_940671915.1). Classification (NCBI taxonomy): domain Eukaryota; kingdom Metazoa; phylum Echinodermata; class Echinoidea; order Camarodonta; family Echinidae; genus Paracentrotus; species Paracentrotus lividus. Next base: position 163,922 of record CALNVZ010002931.1, read on the forward strand.
ATCGTTTGCGCAGAAAAAAATTGAAGAGATTAGGCCACGAATTTTGCTTGCAGTTATAGCAATGGCATCAACAGTTTTAATTCCATCAGTTGAATTTGGTAAAAAAACCCATATATTTACATGAAAATGGTTAAAAATGTATTAAATAGTCACTTCTTTTGAAATGCTATTATTTCATATTTCTTTCCATATTCCACGTAAAAATTAATTGTATACAGACATAACACCCAATCCTTTGTATTTTCGTGATTATGTTATTAGCTGATACAAATTATTTTGAAACATGAAATTTTCATTTGCTAGTCCACCACAAGTGCCTTAGATAAATACATAAATCATGATCTAGCTAACACAATGAGCATCAGCGGAAACTCTTCAGATCTTTATCCAGCACAAGGCAAAACACAAAGCCCATGCTCCTGTCAGCCTTATCAGTCCAGGAACATTTGAAAGACATTCATTCGGATGGACACAATTTACAAAGGAAGATTCTGCAAAACCCACGGATCCGTGGATCCGTGGGTTTTTTAATCGACGGCTCCACGGATCCACCAGTTTATGATTCACCAACAGTTGACCCAAATTATGACGTATTATGACGCTGTGGATCTGTTGATTCAGTCGATTGAAAATCCTTGGTCCACCCAGGGGCTGAAACAATGGATTTTGCAAAATCCACCGTTGTGAATTCGGGCCAATGGATTCCTCAATTGGATGTACATATTTCAAGGCGCGGCGGATCAGATCAAAAATATAATACCGTCAATGGTCCATTTCTAGAAGGTCCATGTGATAACCATTGTCAATATGCAATGCCCCAGTGTGCACCCTATGTATAATGTCCATGCATGTAAAATTTCAATTCGAAATGTACATCTAGGGTACATGCAGGTAATATGGGCCAGCAGGTAATATGGGCCACCTGAAGCAAATCATGTCGTAACCGTCGACCGGTGACCGGTGACCGGTGTGAGCACCATAATGTTGTTCATATGAACTGTATACGAAAATATATCGTCGTGAGAGCATCTGATGCCGAAATTTCTCTGAGAAAATCTCTGAAAACCAACAAGGTAGGTAAAACTTACGGTATTTTTTTACCCTGATGTAAAATTTGATATTTCACAGAATGTGATGGTGAAAGAGTGTTTGAGGGGGTAACCTCAATTGTTTTGTATATTTAGTAAGCTTAAAGTTTCATTTTGATCATTCTAGCGTGCACAGGTCAATTTGTTGTAGTGAATCGGTGCAATGTGGCATTGAATGCTTGCCTGACACAGCAACATAATTGCAGGTAATATGGGCCATCCAAAATGGCGGAAATGATTCTGGTACTAAGTATTGGGATGAGGGCATCAATCTCTTTGATACGATTTTTTTGGGTATATTCACAGTAAATAATTAATATGAATAACTTATTTTAGGCCTATATTGACTTATATAATGAAAATAATATTTAGATAATATTAAAAAAGGAAATAATATACGAAATACAAGACAATGAAATATACAGTCAAAGAATTTACTGAAGGGTTTTATAATTTCAAATGATATCTTAAAATTAACGATTTTCAACATTTTAAGCAAATTCCAGACATGGTAGAGTCATTGTAGTTTTTAAAACATACATTAAATGCATGTGCCCATATACATCACATGCAGGTCAATATGGGCCCACCTTTGTGATACGTCAACCGTATCAGGACAATTAACCCGGACAACTACCCGGACAATTACACGCGCGCCCTCACACCCGCGCCACCACTCTCCCCACCTCAGCCACGGCCACACCACCCACCCACACACCAGCTCACGCACCACAACACTCTACACACCCACACCCCGGATCATTACCCCCGGACAATAACCGCCCCGGACAATTACCCGGCCCCCCAGACAATTACACGCCCCGGACATTACCCGATCCACTCCAGAGGGCATTGATGTTGGAATCAAGTGGCGCCAAGGTTTTGGAATTATTTTCTACTCGTTCTTATCTTAATGAATTTCTCTTTGCTCTTTCTCTTTTTTATTTCGTATAGGACAACTACCCCGGACATTACCCGCTGACAGCCGAAAATTCCGAGCCCCGGAAAATTACCCCCGGACAATTACCCCCGAGGACAATTTACCACCCCGGCCCGGACAATTACCCTGAGACAATTACCCCCGGACAATTGCCCCGAGGAAATTTACCTCCCCGGAACAGTTCCACCCCCTTCACTCGGCAATTGATGTTGGAATCAAGCGGCGCCCATTGTGAGTCTCGCCTGGTGTCGCAAGTTTTTCGAATTATTTTCTACTTATCTTATCTTATGGTTTCTCTTCCCTTCTCTTTTATATTTATCTTTCTCCTTTCTATATCTCTGCTCTCTCTCTCTCACACACACACTTTCTATTTTTTCCTTTTGGTCCTTTTTTCTTCCTTCCTTTAAATAATTAATTTCAATAATAATATCAATATAAGCATTTATATTGCGCGCGACTAATCTAGTAAACTATTCTAGTGGCGCAGCTATATTATTACCCGCTATAGCCATAGCTGCCTTATAAAGGGCGCTTTAGCGCATTCGAGGAATTTCTTCTCCTACCGGTACCCATTACCTTACTTGGCCAAGTCTGGCAATTTTGCAGATTAATATCTTGCCAAAGGACATTATGTGAGATGACGGATTCGAACCGCGTACCTTGTGATCGTCAGTCCGCCTTACTTTCCATTCGACCACACACCTCCATCCCCTCCATCCCTTTTTTTGTTTGTTTAGCGGCCGCTTCTGCGCCATGAAAAAATGGGGTGGGGGGGGGGGGGCTTGCACCCCAAGCCCCCTGTTGGATATACACATTATATGCATCAGAAATATGTAAACTGGCCCTCCATAATTGCCCGACAGGTAAGATTTCTGTCAAAGTAGTCGTTGGTCCGAGAAGCATAAATTGGTTTTTTTATGGCGTCCATCTGGGCCATAACGAATAACTTATGTATGATATTTAATTTTACGATTAACCTTATTTTTGCATAAATTGACATTAGGCTTTAGTTTTTATTTTCACTTAATGTGTTAATTTATGGAGTTATTAATTATGACCTTTATTGCCACCCTTAGAAACCATGGGTTCAGACGAAGGTTTTATCAATTTTTCTTGAAATTAAACAAAAAATAATTGAAAATCATATCAGTTGGAATCAGAGATATTCAACATGTGTGATTATTATGTGTATTTGTGAACTTTCATGAATTTTCAAATTGTTGTTCTATGAAAATAAAAGGTAATATGAGGGCCCGTTTACATATTTTCTGATGCATATATGAGTATCC
>CALNVZ010002935.1:8581-46749 GCA_940671915.1 Paracentrotus lividus
GTATATATTATACAACGGTGTCGATTTGTTTTGGCGATTGGGGGGATGATCGTCGATATTTCCTCTTTTCCTCAATGTGACACATATACGATGGTATATTGTTGGGGTAGGGTAATGCTTGTATACACACATGAATATAAATATGCAAACAAATATATTGTATAATGTGAGCGCGAAGCGCGAGCTAAAAATTTTCTCAATAATAGTGACACAAAATGGGGCATTTGTATCAAAATGCGAGCGCGAAACAAGGAAGGGGCTTTAACTGGTTTGTTAAAGGGGGGCCATGATGATGTGATGGCTACAGATATATGCATATTAGTATCTACTAGTACATATGTTTCAAATTCATAATGCGAGCGCAAAGCGCGAGCTGAAAATTTTCTCAATAATAGTGACAGCCATGAAATGGGACATATATTGTAGAATAATGCGAACGCGAAACGGGGGAAGGGGCTTTTTCGGTTTTTTAAAGGGGCCATCATGATGGTATGTCTATAGATATACACACGTGCACATTATTATGCATATGAGTACTAGTATATATCGTCGAATTCTAAGGGGGTTGAATGCGAGCACGAAGCACGAGCTTAAAATTTTCTCAATAATATATTGCACTCAAACATGGTATTTGTAGCGTTACATGACTCTAAGCGCAAAATTGATAGAGGGCTAGGGGGTTTTAACTGGTGATTAGAAGCGGAACATCATGACGTAATGCCAACAAACGCAAATGTCTGTAAATATGGACGAATTCCAATTAGGGCAATATTCTGCGAGCCCAAATTTTCTCAATAGTAGTGACCTGGTGAAACAAGATACCTGTAGCCTCATGGGAGCACGAAACGGGGAGGGAGTTGATGTTTTAAACGTGCCATCGTGACGTTAATACATGCATAGAAGATGAACAAAGTCAAGTACTTTAGAGAAGTAGTTTTAGATTAATTTGTACATAATAGTTTTGTTTGTTTGTTTTTTGCCCAAATAATACTTACTACCGGGGGCCAGGCTCGACTAGCACATGTGCTACCTTCTGGTTCCTATTAACAACTATATTATTCTTTTATATCTACCTATTTTATATCTCCAACACTTTGTATTATAATTATTGTATCCATGCCAATGTATTCTGTACCTGTATTCACCATTGTACGAAGATATTGTTGTTGTTATTGTTGTTGTTAATGAATAAATTCAATTCAATTGAATTCAATTCAAGTGCAGTATCTTAAATTATGCGAGCGCGAAGCGCGAGCTGAAAAAAATTAGGCAGTTTTTAACAGTAAATATCTGAAATTTGAGAGCAAAGTAGCGACTAATTTGAAAAGAGGGCATTTAGCCCCCGGAAAATAGTGGAAGTGAATTATATAATCAATGGTCCGAGTCCAAAAAAAAGGCACCTTGTCGATGAAGAGCCGAGATAAGTGTTGCAGACTCTTCACTTCATTATTTACTTTATCAAAACTATCGTGGATTTTTGAGGGGAATACTTTTGCCTTCAGTTTTACTTATCGAGGCACCTGTCCCCTATGCACCCTGGGATCGGTGCCCTGATTATCATCGATTAGAAAGTGTTTTTGTTTTTGTTTTTGTTTTTTTCAATTGTGAATAGTAAAACATCTGCGCTTCAATTATCTACACGGTGTATTGTGTATTACATGATTACTAAAGTATATCAGGCACATACGAGGAAGATTAACGAAAGAGTGAGAAAATTTTGGATTTTTGAATGTCAGAAATATGCATTTTAGACTGCAGAATAATATTATAATGTCATAAAAGTGTTTTATATGATAACGAATTTATAATGGGTAGATTTACATGCATATAATAATATATTTTTTATTTTCTTGATATCAAAATATTGGGGGGATAATTGTACACACCATCCCCCCACCAAAAATATTGGGGGGATGCATCCCCCCCCCATCCCCCCACAATCGACACCCATGTATATATATAAATTAAAAAAAAATGGCAAATCGAATGAATCTAGTTTATTACTTTGGTTGGTATCTCACTTCTCGGGAACTACTTTCAAACAACTTTTAAGACGGCTTTGAAAAAAGTTTGAGACGGGTTGTCGAGACGTCACGGTCTCCGAGACGTTTCATGAATCGCGGAAACTACTTTGAGGCGGTTCTCTGAAACTACTTTGAAACAGATTTGGAAAATTCTTTTGGAGACGTTTCGGAGACTTCTCCTCGACGGAATAAAGACGGAATCAACATCTTATCCTTCGCGAAAAAACGATTCCATTGCGGAGACTCTTCGCGATACCAAGAGAGAGAAATAGAAAGGTTAAGGGGTTAAAATAATGTTCATTATTATAGATAAATAATAAAACATTAGTTGCATGGAGATTAAGCCTGTCGCTTTCCGATTCTCGCTAGGTTATACTTATTTATTTCGAAACATTATCGACTTTAAGTTCTTCCGATAAATAATAATTCTCGCTATTTAAAACGGGACGTTTACATTCCATAACTAAATAATTAATTACGTAATTGTACCCGCTCCGACTTTACTTCATGAAGGATTTATTTCGAAACATTATTGGCTGCGAGTTCTTCAGCTTCCCAGGGGTCAAGAAGTGGGTCTTACAAATGACAGCTGCATTATTTAGACAACATCGCCGTTGTTTCGGCTTGCCGTGCTTAGCTCGATCATGCGTGATCGACTGGTAAATTATTGTTCTCGGGGATATTTGAATGCAGCCTCCTAATTGGTCAGTCGTTTCACTTTTGTAACAAGTGGTTGCTAAGGCATTTCGGTGAGTACAGCGGTGACAAAATGTTCTTATTTTTCTGGCTCGGAGTCAAACGGAAGTCAAACTTTGCAGACGTTTTTCTCTAGATTTCCAAGAGCACAATTCTGCTCACGTTCAGAGGCTAATATCTCCACTTCTATTTACTCTTTACACTTGGGTTATATATCAAATTCAAGGCAATGAAACAGGGATCAATAATATCAAATAAAATGAATAAAAAAAAAAAAAATCCAAATTGTCTCTCATTTCGACGTGATGAATCACAAATGTTTGAAATCTGAAAATGAGTCCGTTATCATTGAATCAAAGTTGCCATTTAGGCTTGTGAACTCCAAAAAATGACATTTTTGCATTCAACCATTGCTCACTGAATCATGACTAAATGATTTTTCCTAAAATTCGCTCCCAGTGTGGCTAATTAAATTCCCTACATGGACATATAATTAGATTTTTTTTTATTCTTCCTGCTTCAAAAATTATTGATATCTGAAATAGGGGGAACTTTCTTTTTGTTTATGGATATATGGATATATATCCATATGGATATGGATGCTTCTATTAGCATTTATTTCAATTTATTGGTTTCTTTCTTTCTTTCGCCAAATTTCGCAATGATCTTTAATAACTACCACAATCTCCCACTCTGAATCTTTATGCGCTGATCTGTAAAATTTGATTCTTAATCAAAATGTCAAAATCTTCTTGCTGGCCCCTTCGTTACTTTTTGTTAATGTGGATACTTTATAGGAAAAATACTTCAACTTATGAGACGTATCAATATAAAATGGGATTTATTTGAGACTGGAATCAAGGAAACAATGGCAAAGCATATACTCAAGAAAGTCGTGGCTAAACCAAATGCCATCAAATTGTTTACCAGACATCACCACAGGTTGAGACGCAAAAAACAAGGGGCATAAAACAAGAGACGAAAAGGACTGGGATCCTTTGTTGAAATCCAAAAGTATTTAAGGAAATAGGTTAACACAACAAGACCTCACTTCCACATCTTCCAGTTACTGCCCACTGCAAACTCACCGTGATATTTTACCCATAAACCCGATTACACCGTATAAACCTGGTTTGTTAAGTACATACCAAGGGGGCGAGACGGCTCAGCCTGTGGTGGCCAATAACTATTTATTCTGAGGTATATGGGCGTGTTTCTTGAGTTTTTTTTTTTTGTTTTTGTTTACACGGCCCTTGAACAATTATTCTAGGGTAGTACGGAAATGAGGTATACGTCATTAGAAAGGTTATGTCATAAGTTTGATTGACATGTGAGTTTATCAATAGTCTGAATCAGATTGATGACATTGTTCAGAAAGCTGTTGAAAAGTCGATGGAGAGAGAGAGAGAGCAAAGATGAATGAAGACATTGATAAAAGAAAGGAAAAGCTTACGGAGCTTATTGAACAGAAACTAGTTGCCTGCATGATCTGAAGTCTTAATTGACAATAAGCTTAAGCAAACTTAATGAAGTTCAACTTTCATTTGAGAGTGACAAAGACAGAGTAAGTGAGCTGACCCGTGACCATTGATGACTCCAAACAGTATTCTCGGCGCAAATAAACATTCGGATCTTCGGGCTTCCGGAAAAATCCGATGAAGACAACCGACCGGTCTTGTGTGTAGTGTGGGAGAAAGGATTGGTGTACATATCGCATCACAGGAATATAGAAATCGTCACTGACCGTGTGGGAAAGAGAATTTCACACCACTAATGAATCTCATCACTGATAACTCGCAAGAAGTGATTCCTACCGTGGGTGCTGCTGCAATGCCCAGGAGAAGACAATTCCACCCCGCCCAGTAATGTAAAAGTTCATTTCGTACAAAATCCAAGCTCGCTTTATTAAAGAATCGTCGTAAATGAAAAGGAACTAAAGTAGTAGTATCAGAGAAGACTTGACGAAAAGGAACGCTCATTTGCTATCACAAACAGCTCGCAATGACAAAAGTACGTCAGCCTGGACGACGGATGGAAGGATCTTTGCCTTAATCAAAACAACAAACGGCAAAGAGATACGTAAACTCATCACATCTCACACCGCTCTATCGAGCTTGTAATTGCATGATTTCCATGATATTTGTAATTCCAACTCCTTACATTCATATATTTGTACTCAAGGTTATTTTATCCTAATCCAATACATACACATGCATATAGTTTCTACCAAAAAATAAAAATAAAAAATAATAATATAAATAAAGTAATATATAATAAAGAAAAAAAGACTTACATGTACTGTAAACTTACTTTTGTTATACTGTGTATAACTAATGTGTATGCTGCTTTATCAACTCTGTTTGATACACACTGTTTTGTATGACATTCATAAAGTGCTTTTTAACTTGTCAATCTTGTGACTTTAACGGTACATTTATTTCACTTATTCTTAATGAACATTTTGCTTCTATATTATAATATCCACCACCTAATATCGGTATTTATATTCCATACCACTTTATTTAACCTTTTGGATGATTGTTCATGTTCATTGATGTTATATTAATAACTTTTTATCTCAAATTCAATATGTGTACATTTTCCCAATAAGATTATATTTGACGACTCTGCACGTCATAACTATTCATTCATGTATTATTCATTGTATCAAAGGAGAGTTAATAATTTAAATATCTTGATGCATCTTTTTTTTTTTTTTTTTTTTTTTTTTTTTTTTTTTTTTTTTTTTTTTTTTTTTGGCTGCGCGCGCCGGAGGCTGCCCGCCCACAACTGCTACTGCTCTCTTATTTAGATCATTTTTCGTGTTTTTTGTTGAATCAACTCTCTGTACTTTTGATATATGCTTGTACTCAAATCATGGAAGCTACTAGACGAATTTTGGACTTTTGTAGGTCAGTAGTATCGTTATTTATAGTTGTGAAGTTTTCGAGCCTTGGTTATATGAACTGTTGCACAGTACTATAGCCATTTTGTATACATACATGTACATTGTACATGTACTGTGAGTGCAGTTGGTACGTTCACTCATGCCTGAAACGGTTCTTTTCATGTCATTGTTAGTCCTCCTGGACATTGTCATTCACAATGAAGTTAACTTCATAGTAAAATATTGTTTTAATGTTCATGTTATTCCCCATTTGGGGGGAAGGGGTTTGGTTTACTTTCATGTGTACACCATGTAGATTTGTACATGAAACCTCTGCCAAAGCTACATATGTCAAAGGAAAAGTACAATGGTAATCCTGTTCAGTATTTCTGTAATACTGACTCAACCTTTCAGATTTCGATATTAATATCTGGTGATGTAAATCCGAACCCAGGCCCTGGTACTGACAACTCGGCCTCTTCGGATGTTGAAACATGTAGGTACTCCTACGACAGCAAAATATTGGATTCTTACAATTCTGCTAATCCCAGCTCATTACTACAGTGGAAATTGAATAATATTAATGTATGTAACAATATTATGTCATTGGGCATTCATAGAAGGCGAAAGACACATCGAGGTAAGAGGGGCGGTCGTGATCGTTTCAATGATATGATGCAGTTTTGTATGTTAAATTGTCGTTCAGTTCGTAATAAATGTACACCATATGACAGGAGTTTATAGGTGATCATAATTTAGACTTCGCTTGTGTCTGCGAGACTTGGCTGACTCCATCGGATGACGCTGTTATCGCAGACTTATTACCAAACGGTTACATATTGAAACATCTTCCTAGAATTTCCAGACGTGGAGGTGGAGTTGGATTTATTTACAGGGACAACCTTCATGTCGATATCAGCCAGCAGGTGCAATTCGACAGCTTTGAACTAATGTCTGGATCTATTTCTGATGGCAGCGCACAACTAGACGTCATTGTTATTTACAGACCACCTGGTTTTCAGTTCTTCTTCGATTTTTACTCTTCTGGATGAGAGGATGTTCAACCCTCCCGTTGCTGATACAGGAGATTGAACGTTCATCTAGACAATCATCGTCTCAGAAACTATCAAGTTTCTTGATCTGAATCAACAGTTATGGACTTTCTCAACTGGTGTCATCACCAACACACGAGAAGGGTCACATCTTGGATGTTAATCATGGTGCGGGAATTCAGATGTGTTAAATATTCCACCACACAAATCGTTCCAGGGATTTCAGATCATTCACAATCATGTGCAGATTGGTTTCAAGAAGCCAGGCCGCAGTGAGAGAACTTTACCTCCCGTAATATCAAAGGTTCCGACCGGAAATCATTTGCAGAGGCTGTCACCAGAGGCGACATCAATGCCTTCATTTCCGAGAGTGTCGACACTGCAGTTAGCTGCTACAAACGCTACCCTCTCTAACTCTCCTTGATACTATGCTCCTGAAAGAACTCGGAAGGTAAGGATCGTCAAGACAACCCTTGGTACAATCCCGACTCAACTGCTGCAAAACGGAAGCGGAGGCAACTTGAGGGAAGTGGAGGTCCAATGGTATGCTTTCGGCTGATAGAGAGATGTTCTGCATACAACGGCATCTTGTGAACTCTCTTGTGGATCAGGCAAAGCGAGCTTATTTCACAGGATGATCAATGACTGTGGAAACGATGCCAAGAAACTGTTTTCTATGCCCATCGTCTTCTGAATATGAAACAGAATTCTCCTCTTCCTAAACACATCTACAGTAAGGATCTAGCTCAACAGTTTATACAGTACTTCCATTTAAGGTTCAGAATATGTTACTAGCTTAACCAGATATTGTCCGACAGATCCTATTACACCAGCATCCCTCGAGACGATTCGGCCCACCACATCAGATGAAATTATATTGTTATTGCAGAAACTTCCAGCCAAATCCTGCAAACTCGATCCTGTTAACACAATTCTAATTAAGGACTGTCCTACAATTTTTGCTTCTTGTATTTCAAATATTATCAATTTAAGTATCGATCAAGCACATGTACCTCTACCCTTAAAACTGCCTATATCACTCCTTTGTAAAAAAAGCCTAATCTTGATTCGAAATGCTGAATAATTATCGTCCTGTTTCTAACCTCCCATTTTTATTCAAAATACTTGAAAGAGTTGTGTTTTCCAGATTGACGGATTATTGCCTTGAGAAACAACTTACTCGATCCTTTTTCAATCTGGATATTCGTCCTAATCATAGCGTAGAAACGCTTTCATGTCAATGTAATCTAATTCCATTCTTTCATGAAATGGACTTGGGTAATGTAACAGCTATGCTCCTCCTCGATTTGTCTTCCGCCTTTGATACTGTACCTATACTATCTTGCTGAATACCCTCATGTCTCTAAGTGTTAAAGGTCAAGCCTTAGCAGGTTGTCAAATCGTATTTATCATGTCATCACCAGAACTGTATTGGTAATATGAGTGTAATCTGATTCGGTGCCACTTACCTGCGGCGTTCCGCAGGGCAGTGTGGGCGGGCCAATTTGTTTTCCCTTTACTTAATGCGCCTCAAACATATTTTCACCATCATTCAATGCAATTATATATTGATGACAGATGATATTAAGATCTTAAACTCTTTCAGAGCCAAACCGGCGTGCTGCAGCCAGTGCAATTCAGTGATTTGAAGCTTGCGTGCAAGACATTCATGACTGGTTGAATGCACATTCCTTGAAACTTGACCTTTCTAAATGTGAATTTGTTTTTGTACGGTTCCAAGTCCCATTGAACAAATATCGATAACTTCTATCAATGTTGCTGGTCTTGACATTGCCCAACTAATGTATGTCGTAATTTGGGTTTTCTTGATTCAAATATGACAATGTCTCCTCAATTCAAACCGTTTGTAGATCAGTTCGATATCAGTTGCGAACTTGGGTTTTATTCGTAAATATCTTACTCGTAGAGCCACAAAGAAAATTACTCATTCTCTAATCTCATCCAAGCTTGATTTCGGAAATGCTCTTTTTTGTAACTTACCTCAAACGCTTACAGAAACTACAGAATGCAGCTGCTCGATTAGTTACCCTTTCTAACAAGTATAATCACATAACACCAGTTCTCAGATCACTCCATTGGTTGCCCATGAGTAAACGCATTATCTTTAAGATTCTGTTGCTTTCTTTTCATTGTATCCATGGCTCTGCTCCACAATATAATTCGATTTAATTAACTTCCATGTTCCTCCGATCATTACGTTCCCAGGTTCAGGTTTGCTTCAAGTTTCTAGACAAAATACGCAGTGGGGGGAGGGCCTTCGCTAACGCTGGACCTCTGCGTGGAATGCTCTACTTCAAGAGATCCGCAGGCAGCAGGTCCGCCGAAGTCTTAAGGCCAAGCTCAAGACATATCTTTTCCTTCAGCATATGATTAGATTATTGTTGTTAATTTTGTCGTGGCACTGTTACCTTTTCCCTATTATCTTGTACTTACGTAAATATACATTGTTGTAAGTTGTCATTTCTTATGCACACATGCGCTTAGAGCACCTATCTTTTGGTGGATTTAGTGCATAAGAAGTCTCATATATTATTATTATTATTATTATTATTATTTTTATTCTTGTTATCTATTCGTCAATACGCAATTTCTGTTTACATGCATCATAATTGCTAAATCACTGTAAGCTGTGCATAATATTTCAAGAAGGCTCAACAGTTACATACCAGTTACCGATTATTTGTTATGTATATTTATTGCATATTTGCAGCTTCTAGTCTTATTTCAGTATATTTTGTAAAGACATATTGTTATATTTTCTTTTTTCTATTTTCTTTTCGTTTTAACTAACTGAATTTTTGTAATAAGTTTGATATTGCCAATTGTTGTTTCTTTATGTCTTGCTTACGATGAATAATTTTAATTTGCCTGATACTTACCTTGATATTCCATCCTTCAATTCAAAATACAAAAAGGAAGAATTTTCAAATTCATTTTCTCTTGTGCATTTCAATTGTAGAAGTTTACCATGCAATTTTGATTATTTTGATATGTATCTTAACAGTCTTGATCATGATTTCAAAGTAATAGGTCTAACCGAGACTAGGTTGAATTCTTTGTCACCTTTGAATTTATACTCTCTTAGTGATTATAATCTTACATGCAATAACAGAAAACAGAAACGAGGTGGTGGGACTGGAATTTATATTCATAACTCATTGAAGTTTTCCATAAGACATGATTTATTTATCCCTACCGAGTCCTTTGAAAGTATTTTTGTTGAAATATCGAACAGTACCAAGTGCCGGAAGACTGTCATTGGTGTTATATATCGTCCACCAGGACAAATCACTGAACAATTTCTTGAAGAATTCACCTTTTCCCTGACCAAGGCTGGTATTAATTCATGTAATTGTTTTATTTCGGAATTATGTTACTAATAAACTAAGACATGCCAAAAGAGATTATTTTTATAAAAATGTTAATGATACAAAGGGAAATACTAAATCAACATGGAGAATTATCAATGATCTTTTGAATAAAAACCATAATAAAGAACATAATAAAATAATTTCTCTCCAAGTTGGGAAAGACATTTTTACGAATAAGCAGAGCATTGCAAATTCTTTTAATGATTTTTTTTGTTAGTGTTGGAATGACATTGCAAAACCAAAATATATATCCTATTCAAAATATCACCTTTGATAATTATCTTGAAATGCCAAATGATCACTCCATTTTTTCAAACCTATAACAAAATGTGAAATATTATCAATAGTGGACAAAATGAAAAGTAATACCAGTTCCGGCAAAGACGATATAAATATTAAAGTTGTAAAAAATGTTATTTCTGTTATAAATGAACCATTATCTTTTATTTTCAATGCTTGTCTTAGTAATGGTATCTTCCCAACAAAAATGAAAATTGCACGTGTTACACCCATTCATAAAAAAGGGAATAAAAATAATGTTAACAATTTTCGGCCAATATCCGTATTACCAATTTTTTCCAAAATATTAGAAAAATGCAAGTATAAGAGGTTAGATGAATTTTTAGACAAACACAATATTTTACTTAAAAATCAATTTGGATTTAGGCATGGTCATTCAACAGCAACAGCAATACTTGATCTAATTCATAAAATTAATGATGCTATAAATAACAAGGAATATGCTTTAACTATTTTTATTGACTTAACTAAAGCCTTTGACGTTATTGATCATTCAATTTTACTTTAAAAATTAGACTATTATGGTATAAGGGGAACTCCCCTAAAACTCTTTACTAGTTATCTCACTAACCGTAAGCAATTAACAGTTATTAACGGCATTTCATCTTCACTAAAAGAAATAAAATGCAGCGTGCCGCAAGCTTCCATCCTCGGCCCTCTTCTCTTTTTACTTTATATAAATGATTTGCCATATTCTACTCAAAATTTACAATATATTCTGTTCGCTGATGATACTAGTGTTTTTTATAAAGACTCAGATTCCGAAAAGTTATTCAATCATACAAATAATCAACTTGTGAATATTAGTAATCGGCTGGAAGCAAATAAACTATTTTTAAACATAAACAAAACATATTATATATTATTTGGCACTCGAACCAGCATCAACGATGATTTAAGTATATAATATAGAAATATAAAAATAGAGAGAGTTTACTGTACTAAATTTTTAGGTATTCTTATAGATGACAAACTGTCCTGGAACAACCATGTAGATAGCCTATGTAAAACAGTGTCAAAAAGTATTGGTATTTTGTATAAACTTCAGTTTCTTCCCCAAAAAATCTTAAAATTGTTATACCATTCCCTTATATCGTCTCATATAAACTATTGTGTCACTGTTTGGGGCTTCACAGCAAAGAAAAACATTGCCAATGATTGCAAGGATTCTAAAATTACAGAAAAGAGGTATCCGATTAATAACACATTCTTCATATCTATCTTCCAGCAAACCTTTTTTTATAAACACTAATATATTACCTATTAACGAATTTATATCGCTGACACTGCTATGTTTATGTTTAAGTTACAAAATAATATGCTTCCTGAAGTTTTTAGTAATTATTTTACCATGAATTATTGCATCCGCAATTATAATACAAGAAATGCACATAATATTCACCCCCCTTTTAATCGAATTGCATTAACACAATCTTCCCATCTCCCTTAAGAATAGTAGGACAATATATCAATTCAAAAGACAGTGTAGGAAATATCTTTTTCATCAAATGTAATAATTTACAAAATGTATTTTTCAGTTTTCTATATTCCCTTCTTTTTTTTCGCTTATATATTTTTGTATCTTGTTATCATATTTCCATTTTTATGTATCCTAAGCTTAAACCAGTTTTTTGTTTTGCATGTTTTTGAGGATCATTTCCAACAAGCCATTTATGTGCTTTTTATGATCCTCCCACCAAAGATAATTTGTATTACCTTGTTTGTTTGTATATTTATATGTATGTATGAAATGTTTTTATCTTGAAGTGGAAATAAATGAATTGAATGGAAATAGTTGGTCAAGCAGTTTTGATTCTAGGTCTGATTAAAGGCAGCACAATTTTACGGACCATTTTATGATTCACTTTACATGCCTCACATCACCAAAACAGATTGTGATCACAAATGTGGTCGTGGCACAAACCAATTCTTACTTTTAATTGCTTAAAAAAGTATATGTGGGAGGGAAAAAAATTTCAATGAGAAAAGTGAAAGTTCTGTAGGATTTCGCCATGTAGTTTTTAGAGGGTGGCCCTAAGTAGTTAACTTGCTATACCCTCAACACGGTGAGATCACACATCAAATGGGGTGGCTCTGTTTGCGCAGAATAGGAGAAAATTACAATAACTGCACTATGACTAATATGAAGACAGCGATGAGGGATAATGCTAGGAGGTTTTGGACATATAGATTAGGACCTATTGATAGTGTACCAGCAAATCCCAGTGTGAATATTACCATCAACTATTAGTAATCGTCAGGATGAAGCAAAAGCGTTTTATTAACGTTTGTACGAGATAGTGAGATACCTGACATCGTTACACTTGTCATACATGATATGGGAGTGTTGAAGCAACATGATCAACTCCAGCTTAATAAATCTACAGGACCCGACAAACTATCTCCATGGTTTCTAAAGTGGTTCGAAAGGAAACTTGTACGTAAGCTTTCGCATATCTTCCAATCATCAATTGATCATAGGTCACTACCACAACAGCGGAGGAAAGCAAACATATTTGCAATATTTAAGAAGAGCATTAAACCAGCTGTGGACAGTTACATTCAATTTCCTTAACAAGTGTAGAATGCAAGCGCGGCGATTTCACGTCACGACTGAGGGGGGGGGGGCGGAAGCACCCGAAAGTGAAAAATAATACACTCAAAATTCGCATACTTCGCACATTATGAAGAAACTACTGAAAATGTTTGCGAGTGCGAAGCGCGAGCCGAAAATTTTGCCTTATAATAACATTTAGCATTGTATTTGACATAAATTCTACCTCTTTATTAGCTTCACACTCTAATCACTACATAAAAATATATCAAGCTTTAAAAATCGAGGTGGGGACGATCTCTCCCCAGAAAAAAATCGAGGGGGGGGGGGGAACATCCCCCCGTCCCCCCCCCCCACCCCCGGATCGCTGCCAATGATAGAATGCAAGATCTTAAAGCACATATTCTATTTCCATATTATGGACCACCTTGATGATCACGGGATACTTTGGACTCTCAACATGGATTCAGGGCAAAATTACATTCAACAGAAAACAAACTCTTTGGCCCATATTTTATACGCTGACTAGAGTTTTACTACGATAAACAATATGATCTCACAATAGCACCGCACCATAACAAAAGACTTCCAGGACGAAAGAAAACATCCAAACTAAACAACTGTTGTACTAATGGAAGTTTCTAATGCGATGGAACACACATGATTATACCGGAAACCCATTGAAATAATGACGCAACAATCTTTTGTTAGTAGCCGCTCGACAATTTTGCAAACCA
This sequence comes from Paracentrotus lividus, assembly GCA_940671915.1. NCBI lineage: Eukaryota > Metazoa > Echinodermata > Echinoidea > Camarodonta > Echinidae > Paracentrotus > Paracentrotus lividus. The sequence goes on from CALNVZ010002935.1 coordinate 22,224, forward strand.
TTGACTACCGAGTGTTGTTGATGTTTTGGTATAAAGGCGCTTGTCATGTAAACACAGCACAAAAGTAAGTTCCCCCTATTTCAGATATCAATAACTCTTTGATCAGGAGGAATAGACAAAATATAATTACATGTCCATGTAGGTAATTGTATTAGCTACCACCCATGTGACCAATTTTAGGCAGAATCATCATGTCATGCATCAGTGAGTAATGATTGAATGCAAACATGTCATTATTTTAATTTCACAAGCCGATTATCATAACTTTGAATTATAAATGATTTCGATACAATATCAAAAATTTTCACACACACAAACATATGCCACATGGGTTCCCTAATATACAATATAAGTTCATACTCAAATTTCATGGTTGAGTGAGCACTAGGTTACAATTGCAAAAATTACAGTTTTGGTTAATTTTACGTGGTATAATCGAACAAATATGAAGGAATTCCTGTTTTGGAAGTGTATTTTGACTTTTGCTAACAATTCACGGTTGAATGAACATATCAATTAAAAAAAAAACTATTTTAAAACCATGATCAGGTACTGCAGTAACTTTATGCACTAAAAATTCATCTAAATAATTTGTTTGGGTGATTTTTATAGCCTTTAATTATGTGTCAATGATCCTATGGCGCTTATTTGAAAATTCATGCTTCAGTGAGCACGTGAGATTGGAAGTGTTATTTTTTTATGTATTGAATAAACTTCAATTTTTTTCTCTGATTAAACAGTACGATTGTTTTGGGGGAGTACATCTGATTTTATCTTTACAAAATTTCGCAAGATACAAGAAAATCATGCAAATGAGAAGAAAGTGTAGTGCTCTGTCACGGTTTAATGACTTACCGGATATGCAATTTTAATCAAGATCATGTAAGCTGGTGATCATCTGAAGCTATGTGTCAAGTTTCATGAAATAGCTCGTGGTCGAATGAACAATAATCATCAAAGCAAATAGGCAGAATTTCAAAATGTTTAGGTATGATTTCCTCCTCAATTGACTTCATGTACAGAGGTTTAAAAAAAGGGTGATATTTGGCATGTGTTCATCGTTAATTATTGTCCATTTGACTGCAATTTTTTTTTCATGAAAATTGGCACATCGCTTCAACTGATCTCTAACTAAAATGAGCGAATGTTAAAATACGCACGCGATATATATATATATATACACACATTCATATATATATATATATATATATATATATATATATATATGAAATACAGTGTCCCCCAAAATTATTTGTACACTTTGAAAATATGGAAATGAATAAATCGATGCTGGCTTGAAATAAAAATGGTAGGTAATGTCACTATCACCTAAACACTAAATCTAAAATTTTCCGTCAGTCTCGGAAGTTCTAGGCCGCCATTTGCATTTTTTATGGCCAAAAAATTATTTGTACACTTCAGAACATGGGTTTTTAAAGGAGTGTTCAAAATTGTTGGGGTCTTCTTTGGCTTCCAGGGCAGTCATCAACCTTCTTGGCATACTGTCAACCAATTTAGCACTCATTTCACCGTCAATACCATTCCAAGTGCGCTGGAGCGTGTCCTGCAGCTGCTGGATGTTGGATGGTCAGTCTAGAGGGCGCTGTCACTTCAGATCACTTCTCATGTGCTAAATGGGGATTAAATCTGGGCTGCGAGGTGCCCTTTCTTGCAGCTTAACAAGTTTCTGTTACAATATTGCTTTTATATGGTTTGCTGTGTACTTGGGGTCATTGTTATGTTGGACCGTAAATTGACGACCATTCAGACTTGAAGCAGACGGGAGCATCTGAGCCATTCTGAAGGGCAAGAATATCCTCATGGCTTCAGCATTCCTGATGCAATGTAATGAAATTCATCTCTCCAACTCAACTGGCTGCCATACAACTCCAAATCATGAAACATCCTCCACTGTGCTTCACTGTTGGCTCCAAGCATATGACTGACTGAAATCTTCCTACAAGACACACATGGTCTTGTGCATCATATCCAATCACTTTTTGCACTACTTAAGTCTTAGGACAGAGTGCTAGAACTCCGCAGGCTTGTTCACATGTTGTTTTGCAAAAGCATGACGCTTCTTTGCACTGTCCCTTACATTCGGCTTCTTTCTTGCCAATTATTCCAACTAAAGTCATGCAGCCATTTAGCCTGTTGCAGACACTCAGTTGAGGGCACCCAGTCATTCCTCAGCCTTTATGGCCTTGGATGCAATTTTCCTGCAATATTTCATTGCTTACTCTATCTCCATCAACATCATCATGAAAACTGATGTCCATGAGACTATTTTTGCCTCTTAGGCCCGTATTCTGTTACGGGGTTTAGAGTTGTGCTGTCGCACGAAAATAGTAAGGGTAATGAAATGAGAATGCAACTCTGATTTGCACGCTTCTCTATGAAGCGTCAGTGAAGCGTGCGTCTAATCGTGCGAAAGTAGATTCGGATGACGTCATTCGGGATCAGACTTGTACAAGCATTTTGTAAAGAATTCTAAACTAAGGGCATAGGTGGTTTAGAATTTGATATGGCTTTGCGAGTTTTATGTCGGAGGAAGGTAATTCATCAATTTTCTCGTTAACTTGAAGTTAAAGGTTGTTAAAACTTTGTTTAAGAATTAGGTGCATTATAGAACTGTCCGCAACGATTAGATTAATTGCATGTTAATCATCAAAAATAACATTTCCGACACGATTGAAGTATTAGTTTGACCTGACATATTGAAGAAAGGACAACTGACGCGAAAACCAACAATAAACTAATAGTGGCAAGTCACTTGTCATTACACTGGAAAAAAAACGGATTTGGAACTAGTTTGAGACTAATTTGAGACTGGTTTGAAATGGTTTTGGATGTTTTTTTTGTCGCGCAGATGTCTCCGAGATAGTCCCACGACCAAGCGCGGCGATTTCATGTCACGACGGGGAGGCGGGGGGGGGGGGTTGGAAAAGCCAGAAAGTGAAAAAATAATACACTAAAAATTCGAAACTAATGAAAATGATTGCGAGCGCGAAGCACAAGCCCGAAATTTTGCCTTATAATAACATTTAGCATCTTATTTGACATACATTTTACCTCTTTATTAGCTTCACAAGCTAATCACTACATAAAAATTGTTCATTTTTGAAAATCAAAGGGGGTCGATCCCCCCCCGTAAAATGGGGGACACGTCCACCCCCCCCCCCCCCCCCCGTCTCCCCGGGATCGCCGCGAATGCTCGCGACAGAAAAAAAAAATATATATCGGAGAGCTGGAGTATCCAAGTCGCGGGGACAAAGTTAGATACCACCTTGATGGTGGTATCTCAAGGTATTTGCCATGAGACTGATTTGGGAAGGGTTTGATACGGTTTTAATTTTTGTCGGGGAAAGATCTAAAAGTGGTCGCACAGAAGTCTCATGAATCTCCGCGACATCTCATGAATCGAGAGAAAATAGAACATGCTTACGAATGTGTGTGTGTTTTTTTTCTGTCGTGGAGACGTCTCTGATGATACATAAAACAATTATCGGAGACGTCTCCCAGTGTTCGGGTCTCAGAGACATCTCCGCGACGTCAGATACCACCTATACGTCCATAATTTCTACAGAGGAGAAAAACACCATTATCATTTTCAACTGAGAATGTAAACTAATGTTTTCTTTCAAGACTACTGAATTATTAATGGCACTTGACATAAAAAAGGCCCACTCGATTTCCTTTTTTGCATATATTAGTGTGTTGCTATGTGAGACAAGAAACGTGTTTGTCAGTCATAGCAACAACTAGTTATGGAAATTGGATTCAAAATACTAAACGAGTAGTTCATTCAGGCAATTGGTTCCGCCCTGAATCTAAGACCTTTGTCCGTTGTCATTGTGTTATATGTCAGCCATAACCTGGAACCGCTAAGCTTTTCAAAGAAAAGATAATCCGTGCTTTGATAATATACATCGTTAAGCATGGATTACCTTTTTCATCACAATAAAAGAATTTCCCGCTCCATTTCAAATATAGCGAGCATACATACATACAACATGTACAAAAAAATACACACAAAAAGAATGGAAACAAATTCCACCATTCTTCAAAGGTCCATATTATTTATAATTATTTGATAGATGTAGGGATTTCGAGGCCGAGGGGATATTGTTAATGAACATTGACGTTTTAGTGTTTATGTGTATGGCTCTGTAAAGAGTTGAATATTTGAATAGTGGAAATTTATATTTTACCCCTTCCCATTATTACAACTTTGGCCCTCCCAAATAAGAAAAAAAATAAAAAAAAAATAAAAATAGTAATAAGAAAAAGATTGATGCGCATGCACCTAACGTGAGCCTTTTGCGCATGCATGTAGCGTGATGTCGGAATCAAATTCAACGTTTCATTGCTTTTGGCCAAATATGGACACTTCACATTTGTGAATATGAAAAAATTCGTGAGCTATTAGGAGATTAATTCAAAAGAATAAAACTACGAACAGATAATTTATTATATTTGTATTTATTATAATTTATATCTATCTTTATGTTTTACATTGTTAAAAAAGTAAACATGCAGCAGTAGGTCAACCACTTAAAATTATGGCATTGCTTTTTTTGATCAGAGCAAGTTTCGATCAGAAAAAAGAATTCATAACAGCATCAGAAAAAAACAAACACACAAAAAAAGACAACAAGAAAAAAAAAAAAAAAACGAACAAACCACCCCCCCAAAAAAATAAAATAAAAAAATAAATAAAATAAAATAAAAATAAATAAATAAATAAAAAAACAAACAAACGATTAAAAAAAGCCTGGTCGTATCATTATTGGGGGAGTAACGATCCGGATCATAATTATAGTCAATGAAAATTCGGAAGGGATTCGGCTCGTTTTAAAATGTTCAAAAACCAGCCGAATACCCTCAAAAACACTCCCGAATGTGTCCCCCTCAATGTGAGATACCATCCGTAGGGATCATAATGTGCCTTTAAGGTATATAATTTATTCAGAGGGAATAAAACCATTGTCCTTTTACAGCTGAAATTTCCAAGCCTGTTAATTGTTCCCATCCCAGGCCACTGAATTGTTAATGAATAGGACGTGATATTTAAAAGTGCATGACAAGCGACAATGCACAACACTCGGTAGTCAAAGGATAAAGCGGCTACAAACAATCATTGTTGCGTCACTATTTCAATGGATTTCCGGTTTTATCTTGTGTGTTTCAGTGGACTAGAAACTTCCAGCTGTACGGACGTTGTACACGTTTGGGAGGTTTTTTTTTTCGTGCTGGGAGTTTTTTCTCGTACGGTTCTATTGTTCGAATCTATTGTCAATTGCCGTACAACTCTAAGCCCCGCAACAGAATACGGGCCTTAGAGGCTACCACTTGCGTAAAGGCTGATAGGTCTTCAAGTTCTTTTCCAACATAACAGGGACCCCAAGCATGCAGCGAAGCATATTAAAGCATTATTTTAGCAGAAACTTGTTAAGAAGCAAAAAAATGCACCTCAGATCCTAGATTTAATCCCCATTTAGCACATATGGGAGGTGATCTAAAGCGACAGCGCCCTCAGGACTCACCATCAAACCTCCAGCAGCTCCAGGACACGCTCCAGCGAACATGGAATGGTATTGGAGGTGAAATGAGTGCAAAATTGGTCTTGGTCGACAGTATGCCAAGGAGGTTGATGACTGCCCTTGAAGCCAAAAAAGGCCCCCAAAAACTTTAAACACTTCTTTAAAAACCCATCTTCTGAAGTGTACAAATAATTTTGGGGCCATGAAAACTGCAAATGGCGGCCTAGAACTTCCGAGACTGACGGAACATTTGAGATTTAGAGTTCAGGTGATGGTGACATTACCTACTATCTGATATAAATAGTAATTGAAATTTCAAACCAACATCGATTTGTTTACTTTCATTTTTTCAAAGTGTACAAATAATTTTGGGGGACACTGAATATAGCGAGTGAGTCAAAAAAAACTTTACACCTAGAAAAATGTCAATAAAAAGAAGACCAATTTATAAACCCGAAATTATTTTACATATTCTGAAAGAGTAACTCCTCCCGCATCTTCTGGTACCATTTGTGAGTGGTATGTTTTTACGCTTGGATGAACACAACACATTGTTTGCGAACATGCAAATTTCGAATTGTGCCAGGGAGGCGATTGAATTGAAACAACAAAAGCTGACAAAAAAGCAACTCCATCATAAATAAAATAGCATAACTTTTTAACGAAAATTTCTTCCGCTTAATAACTTGGCAGGGGTGTTGTTACACATATTCACTACATTTTGTATGAAAATGAGATAAATCTGTACAGTCAGGCACGAGTGAGCACACGTCAAAGACAAAATAATCTTTTTTCAAAAGTATTAGGAGGCCTTTTTAGGTCTGTCAGTGGCAAATATTGCTCTTTTATGTGTACTCATTCGTTGTTGTTTCAATTTCATCCCCACCCTGGCACAATTCGAAATTTGCATGTTCACAAACAATGCGTCGTGTTCATCCAAGCGTAAAGACATACCACACAAAAATGGTACCAGAAGATGCGGGAGGAGTTACTCTATTAGAATATGTAAAATAATATAGGGTTTATAAATTGGTTTTATTTTTATTGACATTTTTCTAGGTGTAAAGTTTTTTTTTTTTGACTCACTCGGTATATATATATATACAGGGCGTCCCGAAAAGAACTATATACTTTTGAAATGGCTGCCAAATAAAAAATATTTGATTTTAGGTAACAAAATTTACATGTATGGAAAGCTCATTATCCCAACTGTCATATGACACCAAAAAGTCCGAAAATAAGTCATGCATGAATTTGTATGAGGAAAGTCATTTGGAGCGTATGGAATTGAGGATGATATGCAGAATTACTGATCAATTATGATGAGTTAGGGTTTGCTAAGAGAAATTTGTAGAATTGGGGATTATGATTTCATGCATGAGTGAACAGGAATATGTATTTCCTATTATAGCATTGTAGCCTTCCAAGTTGTCTTCAGTGGTGTGTTAGTGGTAGTCAGGATGGGGTGCAGAACAAGTGAGATGCATGGTAAGATTTTTGATCCCTTTTGATGATCGTTTTCATGATCTTTTGAATTGTCTGAATGTCCAACATCAGTGGCATTTTTTTCTTCAACAAACAGGTTGTGCATCGAAAGAGGAGGAGGACACGTTGAGCATTGAACGTACAGACTTTTATTTTAATTTTGCATTATCAGATTCCCCCCCCTCCTTTTTGTTGTGTTACAGGATCGATGAAACAAGTATAAAATCAAAAAGAACAAAATTCAACTAAAAATAAAGACTGACATGTTAATTTTATAAATTTGTGTTACACTGTACCATATTCCTTTACAAAAGTCCAAATTGCTAAAATGACTGGATAGTTGGTTGGTTGATCAATTGAGTTGATTGATTTATTAGACATGGTGATTGAAATAACTATGAAGATGATGTAATGCTTAACTGATTAGTTGAAACATTTGGAGACTGGTACACTCTTGATTAAATGATTGCTAGCTGCGTGTTGATTGTCTAATTTATGTGACTGATTGATTGATAGATTGATAGATTGTCATCAACCATCCCAATTTGGGTAAATGTGAATAGACCGGGATGCAAGAAGGTTGTCAGAATATTTGGAGTAGAAACCAATGAATATGAATGTTCAAAAACACACCCATGCAAAAAGAGAGAGAAAGATAGAGAGAGAGGGAGGGAGACAGGGAGAGAAAGAAAGAAGAGAGAGGGAGAGAGGGATGAAGACAAAGAGTGGGAGAGAGAGAGAGAGAGAGAGAGAAAGAGGAAGGGAGAGAAGAAGAAGAAGAGAGAGAGAGAGATTAAACACACCACTGAAGGATCTCACTCTAAATATATCTTGGAAATTTACAATGCAACAATAGGAAATACATATTCCTATTCACTCATGCATGAAATTGTAATCCCCAATTCCACGAATTTCACTTAGCAAACCCCAACTAATCATAATTGATCAGTAATTCTGCATATCATCCTCAATTCCATAAGCTTCAAATGACTTTCCTCATACAACTTGGTAGGGCAATTCCTGCGCACCCTAATTTCCATACCCTTTACAAAAGTGAACGCTGCTCATTCATGCATGACTTATTTAGTTTTGGGTGTCATATGAAAGTTGGGATAATGAGCTTTCCATACATATAAATTTCATTACCTAAAATGAAATATTTTTCATTTGGCAGCCATTCCAAAAGTGTATAGTTCTTTTCGGGACGCCCTGTGTATATATATATATAAATAATATATATATATATATATACTGACAGTAGTTGGGCACTATAAGGAAACTCCGTCTTTCCTGAATATATTATATATATATATATATATATATATATATATATATATCCGTAAGTTAGACCATGGAACGTCAAGGGTGCTCTACGTGAAACGAGAGCGAGTATATTTCAGGAAAGACGGAGTTTCCTTAGTGCCAACTACTGTCAGTTTCTTGCCGGAGCAATCATCAGGTTGTGAAGATCGTTGGAAGAGAAAAAAAACATTAATAGTTTGAAAGGAGTGAATAAAACAGTTTAAAAGAAGCCCACGTCTCAGATCGATTACAGGACACAACACGAACTTTAACATCGATTGGAGCATCGTCCAACATGCCAAACCCTACAACAACTCGACTAAAAAGTGTCACCTATGCCTTACTGAGAAACTGTGCATTGCATGTGCGGACCCAAAGTATCACTCACACAAAAGAACTGAGCTTGTGTCTACATGCCGACACAGAAATAAGTTCAAATTAAAGCTTTTTCTCAACCGCCCCAAAAGATAGGTTGATTTTCCCGCACACGCGAGTGCACCGTTTCTCAACATCATTGTTATGTCTTGTAGTATAGTCAAATAGTTTATGGAACCGCTTATTGAATCGATTATTCACTTTGCTTTTTTTGTCAACTGAAGTTAGCTACAGTTTATCCAGTTCCTAATTTTTTCTGTAATCGATCTTAGACGTGGGCTTCTTTAGTAACTGTTTTATTCACTCCCTTCAAACTATTAATGTTTTTTCTCTTCCAACGAATCTTCACCAACTTGATGATTGCACCGGCAAAAAAACTGACAGTGGTTGGGCACTAAGGAAAACTTCGTCTTTCCTGAATTATATATATATATATATATATATATAATTATATATATATATATATATATATATATATATATATATATAATATGCATATACAGTGGTGGCCAAAATTAATAGAACACCAAGCATATTTAAATTATTTTAGTAATTTCCATACAGTTGACCATTCAAATACCTATAAAATGGTTGGAATGTCTCCGAATATTATCATTATGCTTTAAAAACTATATAACAAAGCCATGCGTTCGGAACTCGCCCCCCAAGTCGCCCTTTATTATGTTACACCACCAATTGAAAAATTTAAAAATCTTGCCCTTTTCAGGATCAAAGTGTCATAACGTTAAACATTTTAAGCCTCTCCCTGCAAGTGTATATATATTTTGAAAGTAAATTTCCTGAGGATGCCTAAAATGGCATTCATATCAACACAGGGTGAAGTAGTTACATCTTATGTGGGGATTTTAAAATTATTTTTGAAGGGCCCCAAATTTTTAATTCAGTGCCCCTATTTAAATCCCCCGTTCCAATGACCCTTAATATTTCAACATATTTGAATTGCCCGTGAAATTTTCTTTAAAAAAATATACATTTACAAGGAGTGTCTTCATTAAATGAAAACATAGTCTTAACCTTCAATGGGCATGGTTATTTTGGTCATCTCACCCCCAAGGGCGGGGGCGAATCCACCTTCCCCATTTGACCAAATTTTCTGAAACTTAGCTTGTATTTGAGGTATATTAGAATAAATAAGCCTGTCAAGTTTCATACTTCTACATTAAATACTTTTTGAGCAATCGGCATATGTAATTGGCATTTTACTTTTTTGCATTTGGACAACATGTTTAATACACAAGTCTATGGGGAAACCAAAAGCGCATGGCGCAACTATTTTTAATGCTGCGTATTACCAGATGGTCGAAACTATATAAATTTGGTATCAAAATATACGTAAGACCCTATGCTAAAAAGTAATGAAAGCTCATGGCACACAAAAGATATCTTTAATCTGATTTCGGCAAATGAAATAGGGCATTGATAATCACATAGACTTTGTGTAGGTACAGGTGTTCTAATAATTTTGGCCACCACTGTATATATAAAACATGCCTACATGCGTCTCTTTACTGGTCACTTAGTATACCTCTCTACAAAATCTGGTAAATATATATATTATTATGTGTATACCTTTCTTCATAATTTTTAACATATATCCTTATATGTGGGTGTATGTATTATACACTGTTGGTCAGAAAGGTTGGATATTTTTTCGTGCTCCACCATCATCTGTTTGCTCCGGCTGTAATTTCTTAAAATTGTTTGTCCCTGCGTTTATTTTTTCGAAACCCTGGCTATATCTTGGTTGTTCCCCTAACCATTCCTGGGGAACAAAAAATTAAAAAAAAAGGTTGTCAGCCCCCACAATGCCCATGAAGTGAGATTGTTGAAAAATTGAAATATTTTTGTCTTACTTTATTGTAAAAACAAAGGAAATACAAAAAAAAACAACAACAATAAATCCTTGATTATTATAATTTTTAACCAAAATTTTGTTTTAGCTTATTGACAAGGTTGTAAATGTTAACTATAGTCTGATTTTCATTATGATTTATTTTTGGCGGTGATTCTACAATACATTTTTTGTGATGAAAGAAATTTCCATGTTGTGAAAATAAAGAAAATCAATTTTTACCCCTTAACGAAATAAACTTTGACCCTTCTCCTAGATAAGAGACGAAATCCGTTAACTTTAAAACTTAATTTAGTGTAAAGAACAATAACAACCCTACACTTCAGACGCCTTTCGTGGGGTAGGATTGAGGGGGCCTTTGTCAGCCGGGTAAACAAAAAGGGGCCCCAAAGTGACAAACAATTGCGAAAATGGGCATTGTGGGGGCTGACAAAATTTATTTGATTTTTCTTTCCCCAGGAATAGTTGTGGGAACGTGCAATATATAGCGAGGGTCCCAATAGGTGGGGGCGAGGACAAACAACCTCAAAAAACTATAGCCGAAGCAAAATGATGTTGCTGGAGCACTCAAAACAATATCCAACCTTTATGGGCAACAGTGTATATTATATATTATATATAATTATATGTATCTGCGGAGACTTATATAAGTCTACAAGTACATAAACTATTAAGGGTATTGTGCATATATCAGCCCGTTGAGAGCGGGAACCGGGTATACCCTGTTCCCGTCTAACACACTCATGGACGGGAACCGGGTTTAGTCGGTTCCCTAATGATCACATCTTTATCCCCAAATACCCCTAAAATTCACCTTTTGCACTACTTTTGTTGAAACTTTGCTATACGCAGTAGTTAATTTATGAAAAGAGCGATATGTTCTAGTGAAAAACATGTCATAACTATGTAATATATTTAATAAATAAGCTTTTTAAATAAATATATTTCTCAGGCACTCAAGAAGAATTGCGTCAACCAGTGTATGAAAGTTACCATCAGTGATTTTTTTTTTTTTTTTTTTTAGCTCTTTCGGTTTCGCTGATTCTCCTTTGTACTTCTTTTATTGTTAGCCCATGACAATCCAATGGATCAGCGCAAGGTGTGAGCGATTTTCTAACATGGGCGCGCACACACAAAAACCCGGATGTCTCTGGAGATTATTATAAAGCAGTATCGACCGGTGGCTGTAATTATCCAGCGTTTCCAGTGGCTTAGCTGAGAAGAAAACTATTCTTTAAAATTAGAGAACGGGTCGATATCTAACCTAAATGACTAACAATATCTAACCCCCAATTAATACCTCAAAAGAAGAGGATATACGGCTTAATTTGAAGTTTGTAAGAAATGAAAAGAAAATAGTAAAGAGAGAGTGTGTTCAAGAATCAAGTCGGCAACCAAAGGACTGGAATTCATTTTTGTTTCCTTTGTAACTAAACCACATAGGTTCATTTTAGGCCATGGTATAAGAAAATTCAATAAAAGATCTTTAAATAGGGATAACACTAAAAAAAAAACACACCCCTTTGTTCACCTTGTTCCATACTCATTAAGGTGTGAAACATTTTCTTTCAGGCCAAGACAAAATAGGCCTACTCGGTTTACAAACTTGTGGAATGCTTTTCTTGTTCACAATATTATTATCTTTTCTATGTAGTAATATCGAGTTTGACTCGATGTAGAATATTCAATCATGTAGTGATAAGGGGCGATTGAGAACTAAGAACTCCAAAAACATTATAGGAAAAAAAAAAAAATTATATTGAAAAAAAAAATCAAGCCTCACTTCTAAGGTCTATTACCAGCGTGCGACCAGGCTACCAGACTACGCATGAGCGATTTAACTAGAGCCCGCACGCGCGGACAGGGTCGTCTCTTTTTTAATATCGTCTCGGGGTAATGACATCAGGCCAAACAATTTCGTCGTCAACGGGTTAGTTGTATAAGCTGTTGTGTACACTGTACTTGTATGTACAGACTTTACATAAATTATATACATTTGTTATATATTTGTGTGTATTATTAGGTATAGGTATATGCATCTGTATGTGTATGTTTATAACTGAGCTACTTTCACTGTACAGGGTGACCCAGAAAAAAGGAAACCCAACTTTGATCAACAATAATTTCAAAAATATTAAAATGGGGATTATGAAATTTATATCACTTTAAAGTGCAACTCATTACCATTCTAATGATATCTCTCTCACCTCACCAATATCATGCTTCGCTGAACCCCATTGTTCTGAAAAAGTCTTGTAAAATTGTGCGTGGTTCACTTTCATGCACCTCGAGATGGTTTGTGTGAATGTGCCTGGAAAGGAAACCCAACTTTGATCATCAATAATTTCAAACATATTTCAGTGGTGATTAAGAAGTTTATATCACTGGAAAGTACAACTCATTACCATTCTAATGATACCTCTCTCAGCTCACCAATATCATGCATCACTGAACCCCATTGTTTTGAAAATTGTCTCGCAAAATTGGGATATGTTCTCTTTCATGCTCCTTGAGATGAGTTGCTTTTAAGGTTCCTAAACAATCTAAGTAGAGCATTCCGGTGACTTTAATAAATGGGTTTGATAAATGGTTTGGAAATGTCTACTTATTTAGTCCGTTAATCTTACCATCCAGGTAATTTCATCATGTTACTGCTCACAACAACCCAGAGAATCTTTAGTTCTCCGTGGAGAATGTAAGAAGCATGACAGTGCATCAATCACAATTTTTCAGGATATTTTCAGAACAATGGGGTTGAGTGATGCGTGACATTGGCGAGCTGAAAGAGATATCAATAAAATGATAATGAGTGGCACTTTCCAGTGATATAAACGTCATAATTACCACTGTCATATTTTTAAATGATTGATGATGAAAGTTGGGTTCCCTTTTTAGGCACATTGCAAGAACCCATCTCAATGAGTGTGAAAGTGAACCACTCACAATTTTGCAAGACATTTTCAAAACAATTGGGTTCAGTGATGCGTGACATTGGTGAGCTGAGCAAGGTATCATTAAAATGGTAATGAGTTGCACTTTCCAGTGATATAAATTTTATAATCACCATGGTAATATTTTTGAAATTATTGATGATCAAAATTGGGTTTCCTTTTTTCTGGGTCACCCTGTATAGTATTTACATAATAAATTGTATCACAGAATAACAATTCATGGAACTGCCAGTACAAGTGGACCTTCTCGTGTCCCCTAGAGCGCCCTCACAGATGAACTAAAAACAACCGGTAAATAATAATTATCTCTCTTTTCGGGTATTATATATATGATATCACATATGTATTACAGTACATAACACATCTTTCCCTCTTATTGTCTCTCTTATTGTTACTCTTGTCTCTCTTTCTTTTCTTTCTCTCTTTCTCTCTCTCTCCATTTCCATCTCTCACCCTCCCCGCCTCTCTTCTTTTTTTTTCTCTCTCTCCCTCTTCATATAGTTTTGCAGTGAATTGTATCATATTTTATATATTATATACGTTATTTAATTCAACGTGACATATTATATAAAAAACAATGTCTGTTACATTTTGTTGATATAACAGGTTTTGCCTGTCGACCACTCATGTTCTGTCTAATTTTGTTTCGTCTTATTTTGTAGCCTGATGAATGCAATGCTGGCCAAAAGCTGGTGAATCTAAGGAATTTGAGAGCTTCGTTTCGAGTCATCTGTTTCATTCATTTCGCCTATACTAAATAAAAGATGGTTCACTGCATGGCACGTTACTCAAGAGGCCCGTTTTCACTATACAAACACAAAACAAAAAGAAAGTTCCCCCTATTTCAGATATCAATATTTTTTTAACCAGGAGGAATTTGAAAAATCTAATTATATGTCCATGTAGGGAATTTAATTAGCTACCATAGGACCGAATTTTAGGGAAAATCATCACGTCATGCTTCAGTGATTATTGGTTGAATGCAAAAATTGTCATTTTTTGAAGTTCACATGCCTAAAATCACAACTATGATTCAATGATATCGGACCCATTTTCAGATTCTAAACAATTTACACCTCAGAATGTATGCAATACGTGCTTCCCAACAAATTTCACGGTTGAGGGAGCATGCAGCAAAAATTGCCCAAACTGCGATTTCTACTTCTTTGCCACGGTATAATCGATCAAATATGAGGGAATTCCTGTTTTGGAAGTGTATGCAACCAATATCCATCCATTCACGGTTGAATGAACCCATCAATCCGGAACCAAAAAAATAGGCCATTTTAGAATTACGAAGAGCCATTGTAGTACTTTTATGCACTAGAAACTATCTCAATAACATTTTGGGTTTTTTTATTTATATTCTTTGGGCACGTTTCAGTGATCCTATGGCATTTATTCTAGAATTCATGCTTCAGTGAGCACATGAGACTGGAAAAGCCCTTTTCTCACGTATGGACTAAAATTCTTACTTTGATTGAATATAACAATTCTTGTTGGGGAGTACTTTTGATTTTATTTTCACAAAAATCCCGATGTTTCACGGCTCAGTGGGCACAAGATACAAGAAAATCATGCAAATGAGAAGAAAGTTTCGGGCTTCTTCATGGTTCAGTGACTTTTCGTATACGTAATTTGAATCAAGATCATGTTAGTTGGAGATCAGTTAAAGCTGTTTGCCAAGTTTCGTGACATAACTCACGGTAGAATAAATAATAATCATGAATGAAATTAGCCGAATTTCACATTTGTCAGGTAATGATTTTCTCCTCCATTGACTTTATGTACAGAGGTTTAACAAAAGTTTAACAAAAGTGAAATTTGGCATATTTTAATTGTCATTTTTGTCAATTTGACTGTGAATTATTGTATGAAACTTTGCACATAGCTTCAACTCGTCTCTAACTAGCATGATCGTTACTCAGATTACGTATTCGAAAAGTTATTGAACCATGACGAAGCCCGAAACTTTCTTCTTATTTTCATGATTTTCTTGTATCTTGTGCCCACTGAGGCGTGAAACATCGGGACTTTTTTGAAAATAAAATCAAAAGTGCTCCCCGAAAAGAATTGTTATATTCAATCAAAGTAAGAATTTGAATTTTAGTCAGTACGTGAGAAAATGGTTTTTCGAGTCTCACGTGCTCACTGAAGCATGAATTTAAAAAAAAAATGCCATAGGATCATTGACACGTGCCCAAAGAATATAAATAAATCCCCCAAAATGTTATTAAGATGCTTTCTAGTGCATAAAATTACTACAATATCTCTTCATAATTCTAAAATGGCCTATTTTTTGGTTGATTGATAAGTTCATTCAACCGTGAATGGATGGATATTGGTTGCATACACTTCCAAAACAGGAATTCTCTCACATTTGATCGATTATACCATGGCAAAGAAGTAAAAATCGCAGTTTGGGCAAGTTTGCTGCATGCTCACTCAACCGTGAGATTTGAAGCAAATTTCGTTTCCGGATGTTGGGAAGCACGTTCTGTATACATTCTGAAGTGTAAATTGTTTAAAATTTGAAAATGTGTCCGATATCAATGAATCAAAGTTGTGATTTTAGACTTGTGAACTTCAAAAAATGACATTTTTGCATTCGACCACTAATCACTGAAGCATGACTTGATGATTTTCCCTAAAATTCGCTCCTGTGATAGCTAATTAAATTCCCTACATGGACATATAATTAGATTTTTAAAATTCCTCTTGGTTGAAAAATTATTGATATCTGAAAAAGGTGGAACTTTCTTTTTGTTTTGTGTTTATCTATATATATATAGAGAGAGAGAGAGATAATAAAAATGTCCCATCATTTTGAAGTCGTCTAGTGAAAAGTACGAATATTAAATCATGGGTTTCATAATAGGTCTTGGTAGAGTCATCATCCTAGCATATGTTGGTACCATTTTTATTTGGATCTTTGCACGCATGACTGAATAACAGACAATCTTCAAAAGACGGTAAGATCTCACCTGCGCCAAGTGGCTGGGTGAAGAATAAACAAATTGAGAATTATTTATTACTTATGTGCACGCACAAACACACACACCCACACGTACCCTGATTTGCACATACACACCCATATCCTCAACACACACACCCACAAACACCCCCCCCCCACATACACACACATACCATATCTCATCCATAACGGAACACCTATACACATACATACACACCCACACCCTCAGCAAAGTCACACACACACCCACACACACACACACCCTCACTCACACTCACAAATAGTTTTTAGGGATTTACTATGTCCTAAACATTCAGTGATGGTCTTGGTAAACAAAACATCAATTTGGAATTTCTATTGTGAATAAAATTGTTTACTGTGTGTCTGGGTGCGTGTGTGACAATGTGCGTTTGTTAGAAGGAAGATTGATGTGTTTGTGGACGTGTGGGTTAGTGTGAACACATATTCCGTCAGCATTTGCTTTTTGTCTTCACCCAGCCACTTGGAGCAGGTGAGATTTTACCGTCTCCAGAAGATTGTCTGTTATTAATTCATGCGTGCAAAGATCCAAATGAAAATGGTACCAACATATGCTAGGAGGATAACTTTAACAAGACAAATCATGAAACCCATGATTAAATGTTCATACTTTTCACAAGACAACTCCAAAATGATGGGACATTATTTTTCACTCACTTTGTATATATATATGAACCGTGACGGAGCCTTAAACGTTCTTCTTATTTGTAAAATTTTCTTGCATCCTGTACCCAGTGAGCGTGAAACATCGGGATTTTTGTGAACATAAAATGAGATCTACTCCCCCAAGACAATCGTGCCGTTTAATTAAAGTAAAAAAAATGAATTATATGCAATACATGAAAAAAAAACCCATTTCCAGTCTCACGTCTCATTTTACCACATGTTTCACTGAACACAATTCATTATGGTAGAAGGTGGGTTAGGATGAGTTGGCCCGCTCATCCTTACGATATTTAGCCACAGTGAGTCATGTTATGTTGATTAATCAGGAAAAATTAAGAGGTCAATTGCAACTTGAGGGTACTGTGGGCAGTTAAACCGCTTGCTGGTAGAGTTACTTTCGATCAGCAATCAAGTTACCGCATATCCAAAACACTCATGAAAAACAGTTACTCAAAATGTTCTAAATAATATTGTTTACATGATTTATTATACGACTTGCCGTGTTATGAGTTTGACACAAGACAAAGTGTCAAATTTTAAAGCATATTCTGGGTTGAATACTGCCCTGTGTTAAGGGCAGATTGTGCATGCCAAACACGGATATATGATGAAGTAAAGACTGCCTTGTGCATGCGCGTATTCTGGGGGGGGGGGGGCTTTACGGGCTAGGCGCCCCCAAAGGACGTCTAAATGACCTCAAAGGGGCGCCAAATTGACCTTAGGGGGCGCCGAAGTGAGCAAAATTAAAAATTAAATAATAATTAAAAAAATTATGATGTTAAACCTATCCCTACAGCTGATATATGACCTTACGGTTGGCCGAAGACCAAACAAATTTTCAACACTTGCCAATGAGGAACACATTTACACCGTCCAAGGAAACCTCAAAAGTCTGGAATCCTCACAGAACAAATGACATATGAGTTCCAAACCATCTGAATTTCATATTGGAGCCCTCTTTTAACTCTTACCCGCCACGTATACAAACCCCCCTGTGCCAACATTGTTTAGGGGTAAACTTCTGGAGGGTCGAATGGACTATGCCTCTTCAACTCGCAATAACTTGTGAGTGGTTATTTATATAAAAAACTTTGTGTAGCAATATGTAGAAAATGAAACAATCTTGCTAATGGTTTATTTTGTTATGTGTTATTTCATTGAATTTGAGATTCAACGTACATTCTGTATTCAAGTTTTCAATTAGAGGGTATGTTATACCTCCCTGTATGAAATATATTGTAGAGGTTGTTCATTATGAGTTAGTTCATTGGAAGATGCATTCATGAGCTTTTTTACAATACCAAAATCAATGTCTTGAAAGTAACAATAAGCCTAGTAATTTTAGGATGTAATGAGGCTTTCAATAAGGAGATAAAGGGTGAGCCGACAATAAATAAGCTCCTTTTGAAGTTGACCGTATTCTGAATAGACTTCCTGTGTATTGATTCATGGCACCTTATTGTTGTTTAATAGCAAGGTGTATCATTCTATATTACTTGCAAAGCTGTACAAGCTTCACCAATTGAATGAATTGAATAGAAGAACTTATACTTTCTACACTAAGAAACAAGACATGAACATGACCATAATGTTGCTGATAGATGAAAATAGTACTGATTTGTAGAAGTTGATGTAAGAAATAAAAAGAATAAAACATATTTGTATCCCATGATAGTTCACATTGAAATATTTATTACAACAGGAATTTGACAGAGAGAAAGAAAGTAGACAAGGGGAAGAGGACGGAGAGAGAGAGAGAGAGAGGAGATGAGAGAGAGCAGATAGAACAAGGGAAAAGATAAGAAGAGAGAGAGAGAGAGAGAGAGAGAGAGAATAACAGGGAAAAGAGGATGAAGATAGAGAGAAGAGAAGAGGAGAGAGAAGAAGAAGCAAGGAAGAGATGAGGAAGTAGAGAGAGAGAGAGAGAAGTAGACAAGGGAAAAGAGAGAACATAAGAGAGGAGAGAGAGAGGGAGAGAGAGAGAAGTAGACAAGGGAAAAGAGATGAAGGAGATAGAGAGAATGGAAGAGAGGAAGTAGACAGAGGAAAAGAGATGAAGATAGAGAGAGCGAGAGAGAGAGAGAGGAGAGAAGTATAGAACAAGGGAAAAAGGAGGATGAAGGACGGAGAGAGGACGAGTGAGAGAGGAGAGAAAGAGACAGGAGAAAAGAATGAAGTAAGAAGATAGAGGAGATGAGAATAGAGGAGAGAGAGAGGAGACGAGAGAGAAGGTAGAACAAGGAAAAAATGAGATGAATAGAGAAGAGAGAGAGAGAAGGAGAAAGTAAGACAAGGGAAAAAGAGATGAAAGATAGAGGAGAGAGAGAGAAGAGAGAGAGAGAAAAGTAGACAAGGAAAAGAGATAAGTAGAGAGAGAGAGAGAGAGAGAGAGAGAGAGGAGAGTAGATCAAGGGAAAAAGAGATGAATATGAGAGAAGAGAGAGAAGAGAGAGAAGTAGACAAGGGAAAAGAATAGAGATAGAGAAGGAGAGAGATGAGAGAGAAGTAGCAAGGGAAGAATGAGGTTAGAGAGAGAGAGAGAGAGAGAAGTAGACAGGAAAAATGACGAAGAAGAGAGAAGAGGAGAGAGAGAAGAAGAGAGAAGTAACAAGGGAAAAGAGATGAAGATAGAGGGAGAGAGAGAGAGAGAGAGAGTAGAACAAGGGAAAAAGATAATGAAGATAGAGAAGAAGAGAAGAGAGAGAAGAGAGAGAGTAGAACAAGGGAAAAGAATGAATAGAGAGAAGACGAAGAGAAGAGAAGTAGACAGGGAAAGAGATAAGAGATTAGAGAGAGAAGAGAAGAATAGACAGAGGAAGAGTAGAAGATAAGTGAGAGAGGAGAGAGAGAGAGAGAGAAGTAGACAAGGGAAAAGAGATAAGAAGAGAGAGAGAGGAGAGAGAGAGAGAAGTAAGGACAAGGGAGAAAGAGATGAAGTAGAGAGAGAGAGAGAGAAGAATGACAGGGAAAAAGAGCATGAAGATAGAGGAGAGAGAGAGAGAGGGGAGAGAAGTAGACAAGGAAAAGATGATGAGATAAGAGGAGAGAGAGAGAGAGAGAGAAGAGACAAGGGAAAAGAGATGAAGTTAGAGAGAGAGAGAGAGGAGAAAGTAGACAAGGAAAAGAGATGAAGATAGAGAGAAGAGAGAGGAGAGAGAGAAGAATAGACAAGAAAAGAGATGAAGATAGAGAGAGAGAGAGAGAGAGAAGAGAAGAAGTAGACAAGGGAAAAAAGATGAGAGGTAGAGAGAGAGAGAGAGAGAAAGTAACAGGGAAAAAGAATGAAGATAGAGAGAGAGCAAAGAGAGAGAGAGAAGTAGACAAGGGAAAAAGATGAAGATAGAGAGAATAGAGAGAGAGAGAGAGAGAGGGAGAAAAAAAATAAATAATTTAGATTAATTAGAAGAATAAAGGGATTAAAAAAAAAAAAAATCTTTATTCCATTATATAATTACATGTATGTTTAATTATTGTAAATGCTACAAAACAACTGTCACTCTTGTATTCAAGTTTCCCTACTCATCCATTCTCCTTGCTAGTCACTTGATCTAACATACACTGTTTTATTTCATGTCATTCCACATGTCACACCCCCTCTCAAGATTGTTGCCAAACCTCGTCCTTTCAATCTAAAAAGACAATCAGCTTTTATAAACAACACCAAGACAATCAAATTAGCAAAATTAAATGTAACTATATTGATTTCACACAACCCCAACATTTAGTTTAGCTTCCAGGCATACAAAAACAACTTATGGTATACATGTATCTGAATGTAGACATACAATTTAGCAAACACAAAATGATGAATAATAAATAAATAAAAATGAACACTATATAACTGCATCTCACTATTCATCTTTCATAGCATCACATACACAGTATGCAATCGATCATTATGCAAATTTAAACTTACATATATTGTAGTCATGAAAGTATTCATAATTCAAAATTCAAAAGATAACATAATACAAAACATTTTCAAAGAGACATACTTGCTGCAAATGTTTCCAAAAACTTGTCAATGAACAAAAATAATAATAATTGAATATGGCTAAGAAAACTACTACATATTCGCGAATCTATACAATACAAAGATACTGAAAGCATATTTAAAATAATCATAATGTTAACTTGTTTTCAAATGCTTCTATGTAAACATGATATTCGAAATGGCAAGTGGATATTTGAAAGTTGTAGATGTACAATGTGATAGCAATAGGCAAGTACATGTATCATATTATTTTCAACAAAAAAATAATACATATAAAGTTTCAAAAGTAACATTGCATAATACATTTAAAAAAAAAATTGTATCAAAAATATTGCTCCCTGCATGATAATATCAAAAATAATGGCAAGTAAACTATCATATTTTGCACTAGGTATATTAGCAGTGAACGGCAGGTATACTATCTGTAGAAGCATACTACATTATATTGGAAATGGAAGTAACTATATATATATATATATATACATTGTTTCGAAAGGCAACACTCCATATACATATGAATGTCATATTTCGATGTGGGCATTGCTTTTCAAAATATTATCACAATATGAAAGTACATGTACAACTCCTTCATACATTGCATACAAATTAAAAACATTGTAATTTGTAATCAAAATAAATCAAGTCCACAAAGACCTTTGTATGAATATCACATACATCAATTCAACAGATCATCTGGCAAAGCTGTCAACGAAAATGTTCAATCCATATATTGTAATGGTAAGTCTCTGTCCATTGTTCAAATTTACCAATACTTTACTTTGGTGTGATAGTCCTCGAAACACTTTGACAGACACATAGGTAGCAGGCAAGTTTTGCAGAAGTAACGGGTCTGTGATCGCTTCCTCCTGGGTCCTACAAACTTCTTTGCACATACAATGCAGTCAGGCTTGTATTTTGGAGAGTCGTGCATGGCGATGAAGTGACGACCTTCCAGTCTTACTGCAGTTCTGTCATCTCGGTTGATCTCCCGTAGCGCTCGTGGCCTCCCCGCGTTTACCTTCCGGAAGGTATCCACAAGTCCACTGATCACTTGCAATCGGAACTTCCTAGTGGATTCCTTTGGACGATTACCTCGACTGATTCTGGATGCAATGTGTCCATTCACGAGAGCTATTTCCATCAGAAAGTGGTAGATCACACGGTACCACTTCATATGGCGATGCGGATATCTATAGTAAGACATTCGCTGGTCCAATAGGTCAACACCGCCCATATTCTCATTGTATTTTTCTACTACCTTGGGCTTTACGATGGTGCGTCGACCATTTTCCGATCCTCTGTGTCTGATCTCTTTTTCCACAGTTGAATTATTGTGTATGGTGGACAACACACTGACACGCTTGGTGTCATGCCAAGATACACCAAGCATCCTCCCCTTCTTGAAAAAAGCCGGCTGATCGCCCTTCCGCGACTGAGCTGAAGCTGCCTTCATTTCATTAGGAATTCCACGTCGGCTCAAACGGACAGTTCCACATGCCCCAAGCTTGTTGTCCGCTAAGTGGTCGTAAAGCTCAGGAGATGAGTAGAAATTGTCCATATATACATGGCGACCGCTTCCGTAGTATGGACGAACGAGACCTTTCACAATAGCTGACGTCACACCCCCTGGAGCTGCCGCTCTCTCCGCGTCCTTTCCTGTATACACGTTGCAGTCAAGGCATAATCCAGACTTGGCGTCCGCTAGCACCCAAAACTTAACACCCCACTTTGTTGGCTTGAGTGGCATGTATTGTTTGAATTGAAGTCGGCCCTTGAAGGGAGCAAGGCTTTCATCGACGGAGAGGGAGAGACCTGGCTGAATTGAAGCTTGGTAGGTAGGCTGCACTATATTCATGACAGGTTTGACCTTGTATAGAATGTCATGGCCATCCTGCCCTCTTGGGATGCGGTCATCGTTGTCAGCGAAATGAAGCATGGAGTTCAGCAACTCAAACCTGCATGAAAGAAAGAAGAAGAAGAGAGAAAACAAAATTAGGAACATTGCGTTGGGTGTACATGTATGTTTCTAAATTGTCTAATTTATAATGAAACAAAACATAATGTTTGGAAACAGTTTACTCTTTTGACATCACAAACGGAATTTCAAATTATGAATTTGTCAAAAAAAATAAAAAATAAAATCAATGAGGACCCAAAAGACAGACTGAAATAAAACTAGTATTCAGGTTATTGCAATATTTAGAAACAAATCAAATACCTGTATGCGATAATATTATATTTTGAATAGTCACTAATTTTGAATAAACAAATGAAAAACTGAATGGGATTTTATTCCACTGTAGAGCCAGTATGGCATAAAGAAAACCAACCATTCTGTTTATTTTTATGTAAACCCTACTTTAGTCCTTAGTATTTTATTACCAAAACATTGTCACACGGTTTCAATCATTGTAATTACCAGTATGTCATAAATTGATTTAGATCTATACTTACAATAAAATTAATTGTAAAACAATTATTGCCAAGACAGTTATTTCTGAGATCTAATTTTTGTCATATTCATGACTAGTTATTGCTATGAATAAAATTAACGGTATCAATAATTTGATTTGCTCACCTGTTGCGACTCATCACCGTACCAAAACCAGGGGTAGCGACCATCCAGTGCTCTTCCCAGTACATCGGCAGCGCTGGCTTGGTAGTCAATCCCATCGCCATCTGTACTCCAGTAAACGCCTTCATCTCTTCAGCATTTGTTTCGGTCCATTTGTTGAGGCGCGAGTGCTCCTGAAGTACTCCAAGTCTCTGAAGAGTTTGTTCTTGCGTACGGTTTTACCGTTTCTCTGGCCATTAGATCAAATAGTTCAACTGGGAAAAACTGATAGAAGAAGTCCACTGGCTTGGTGTTCTGGTTTACATCAAACAGAAGCTTAGGCCGTCCATCATTTTCACTGAAGTCATCCAGCCAGTCAGCTTCCCATTCATCTCCATCTTCCAGTCTTATCCACTCATCAGGCTCATTATCAGCTGAAACATCGACACATCATCCCTTTCCTCCTCAAACTCGCTGTTCTGAATCATGATTGGCATTCCACGCCAGTATCATGTTCTGTAGGATTACGCAAAAAGTGGATGTGTGGGACCAGTCTCAACACATCACTGTCAGAGTCGACCTCGCTGTTCTCTGATTCTGAATCAGAGTCTGCTGTAGGAACGGGATCCATCACAAGTTCTCGTACCTGGTCAGCAGTGAAGTACTCCCTTCTTCTCCTAATAGGGCCATCCTAGTCTCATCACAATATTTGCAAAATGCAGTTGTCAAAATCTCTATTTTTCTCGTTAAAATCTCAATGTAAACAGTAT